>CAUYQU010033615.1:0-204643 GCA_963574635.1 Cheracebus regulus
AATATCCTGAAAAATATTTTCCGGCTTGGATTCATTCTCTTCATCACTTTCAGGTATACCTATTAAGCGTAAATTAGGTCTTTTCACATAGTCCCATATTTCTTGGAGATTTTGCTCATTCCTTTTTACCTTTTTTTCTCTGATCTTATCTTCTCGTTTCATTTCATTAAGTTGGTCTTCGGCCTCTAATATCCTTTCTTCTGCTTGATCAATTCAACTGTTAAAACGTGTGCATACGTCACGGATTTCTCGTATTGTGTTCTTCAGCTCCATTAATTCGTTTATGTTCTTCTCTAAATTGTCCATTCTCATTAGCATTTCGTCAAACCTTTTTTCAAAGTTGTTAGTTTCTTTGCATTGGGTTAGAACATATTTTAGCTCACAGAAGTTTCTTATTATCCACCTTCTGAAGCCTAATTCTGTTAATTCTTCACACCCGTTTTCCATCAGGCCTTGTTCCGTTACTGATGAGGAACTAGCGTCCTCTGTAGAAGGACATTCTGATTTTGAGTGTTCTCAGTTTTTTTACGGTGGCTTCTTGGCATCTTTATGGTTTTATCCACCTGTCGTCTTTTTAATTACCAACTTTCAAATTAGGTCTCTGAGTGGACGTCCAGCTTGTTAATTCCCAGCTCCGGAATCTATGTAATTTTCACTGCGGCAACCTGCAACGCTGGCTGAAACAGCAGCATTGAAATTTGTGGTGCTTTTCTGCCTGGGGTCTCCGGTCTGACTTCCCTCTTCAGTCCCTTTTTCAATCAACCGAATGGACTGCGCTGCCTTCGCAGAGCTCCAAACATCAATCAAAAGGAGACCCCGTCCTGTTTACTCTGCACCAAGAGCCACCGGGCCGAGGCGCCAGCAAAACAGCTGCACCAGCTGAAAGGGTCACACTGGTGACCCATGGGGCTCCTCTGCTGGGAATGTCCTGGTCCGTGGGCAGCAAAAATTTGTCTATAAGTATGACGTCCACTCACTCTCTGCGCTTTCACTGGGAGCTGCAATCCTGAGCTGCTAGTGATCAGCCATCTTGGATTGTAATTTTTATTTTTAATAATACAAACAAAAAACTCATTTCTTATACTCATTTGTAAGTTATAATTTTAACTGGCAAGAATTAAAGTAGAATTTTTTTTAATGGTCATTATAGAAACTAGCTTATACTTCCCTTATTCCTTGATTTTACTGAAATTTATGACCACATTAATTAATTAGAGAAAGGAAAAGAAATTGTCTTGGGAATATGCTGTAATAGCACAAAAAGATTTTCCTTCATTTCTGCAAAATTAATATTCTGTATTCATCTAATGCTCATCCACCAGATTTTTTTGTATATGTCACAGAAGTACTTTTTTCTTAGGTAGTATATTTAAACCTTTCAGTTATAATTATTACCACTCCTCTCCCCCCCACACCCCCACCTTACTGGTTGCAAAAAGTTACTTCCCTTAAGAAATATTTAGGGATAAATATGGATTAAATCCTTGAGACAAAAACCTATACTTTATATCAAATCTTTTCATCTAAAATCTTATATTCAAATGAAGTGAGAATTCATTAAGGAAACAATATTTTTTTCAACTAATTATTACAGTTACATCAGCATGGGCTAATTATACAAAAAATTTATACAAATACACACAAAACCAAAAATACCAAACCAAACAACAACAACAAAAAAAACCCCAAACCAAAAAACCCTTACTCCATAAGGTGACAAATGTTACTTCTGAGAGGTAGTACAACCAACCAAATGAATACTGTACGTGCATAAACCGAAGCACTTAAGATCACCCAACCTGTTTAATTTATAACCAAATCTCTCCTCTTCAGGATTTCAGGACTCACAAACAATTATTATATTAGAACAATGGTCTCAATTTATTATTTTGACAAAATCTTACTCGGAAGTTTAGTCATTTAGACCTTAAACTTACAAAAATAAAGTATTTCTATCCCAGGCAAGTATTTAATTTTTCAAAAGCTCGCGATAAATGAAAAGATCAATGTGGGGAGAAATATGATTTCTTAAAAATGGGAACGTCTTTTAGTTTTCTAATTGTGAAATACATTGGTGACCTGTAAGAACACTGTTCTTCCTAGTCTATTCAGGGTCATTTTAATATGTAAGTGGCTTCGGCTTCATTTTGTACACTACAAACAGGAAAACATAAACATCATGAATCAGTTTAAGAAGAGATGTGATTAAGAATTGTAAAAGATGGCTTCCATAACATACATAAAATTCCAAAGACTTTGCATGTGAAAATTTTCTGTATCATTAAGCAAGTAGGGTGATCTCAGTGAGACTTGGCTTCATATGAAATGTTTTCATTAAAATTTCTAGTTTGCTTTATAACAGAAAAAACTTGGAAAGCAAAGCTCCCAAACCAGCTAAGTTAGAAACTGCTCAGTTTCTGAATGAAAATGACATCGTTTTTTATTTTTACTCCACTGAATTCAAAGGATAGAAAAAGAATTAACAGTTGGTATAGAGAACTGTGAAGCCATCTATACGGACACCTGAGAACCATCTCTTGTCTATGTTTACCATCTTCTGCAGCTGCTTGCTTCTGCTTTGTCATTCACTGACATTTCAACTCTTTCAGTTACTGTATCTTCGGATGCTGACGGGACATGGCCCTCTGACTGTCCTCCAGTATAGGTGGGGGTGCTGTACTTTAAAAGGATAGATTTAAACTGCATCAGAGGTGCATCTGTGCGTACACCCATCGGGTCAAAATGAGTTCGGCTTACTCGAAAGCCTGCTTGAGACAGATAGCACAAAAACTTTTTTAACCTGTAGTAAGGAAAGAGAAAAAATAATTAGGTTCTTGTATTTTTATTTAAATCACAATATTATTAAAATATATACTTTGTCATTGACTGGGTGTCTTACTTTGGCATATTCATTCCTTTAATGCTGTGTCTGTGAATGTTGTAATAAAAGGGCGGATGCTCAGCACTGACATCAGTCTTTTGCTTCTTGCCTAAATTGGTGATCATTTCATTACTTTTTCTCTTTCCTACAACATACACACACAAAGTTAGCATGCTCTTTAAAATTACAAGCCGAATACTTTTATAACTATATGTTTGTCTGAAGTCTAAATCCTGACACATTATTTCAACCTGTCTACCCAATCTTAATTCTTATAATTTATTCTAGGCTATTTTAACTGTCCTTCACTTATGTAATTTTCATATTTAACTGTTTGCTGAATCAGAACTTCTTTTCTACCTTCTTCAACTTCAAGCCACACTCTATTTTCGTCTCCTGTAGGAAGCCATTAATGAATTCAGGGCCAGTCACTTCACAGATTTCATTATTAATACTACACTACTCAGAGTTTGATTAAGTTCTGCTATTTTTTTTCTTTTCTTGTAGTTCTTGTTTGTGTGTTAAGTCTTTACTCCTCAAGTTATATTCTGAGTTCCTAAGGACAATGTCTTTCCTTTTTATACCTGTATCTCTACTGAGTGCTCAGTCTTGGATGCATAGTGGGTCTTCAGTGATCACTAAACAACACAAAGTCTCGAGAGGGGATACAGAAACTGACAAAAGGATGTTATGATCTCATTGCCTATTTCTCATCACAGGACTTAGTTTTTTCATTTTGAGTGAAAGAAGGCCAGCAAAAAATAAGATTCTAGAACTATATCCTTCCAAAAATCACAAAAGGAAAACAACTGAGATATCCAATACTATAATGAGATTTTGCCTGATGTTCAACCCTTGATTATTTATATATGAACGTTATGGTCAAATCTTACTTCTTCAGGGAAAGTAATTAAAATCTGCTTAAGTAAAATATTTAGAAAGTGCCAGGGGCGGTGGTGCACACCTGTAGTCCCAGCTACTTGGGAGGCTGAGGTGGTAGGATTGCTTGAGCCCAGGAGTTTGAGGCCAGTCTGGGCAACATAGTGAGACCCTGCCTCCTACCAAAAAAAAAAAAAGTATTCAAAAGGCAAAGTTGATGCATACAAATGATAAATTACATTCAGAATAACGTATTGCTAAATTGTTGCCTTTTTACATAAAAACATAAAGCAAAAAGGACAACTTGGGATCCATCCATCAAATCAGATAATTAAAATCTGAATCTAAAATTTGAAACTGCATGAAATCCAATGAGGCACCTAGTCAAAAGATAGACACCCAGATTTAGTACAAGTTCTAGGAGCATCTGAGGCAAAAAACCTGATATAATACCTTAATAGTGACTATCATTGGCGGTATATGGATTTTCTTTTTTTTTTTTGGCCTGGTAATTTATTCTTTTGTAAAAAATAATTTCAACTTTCCTTATCTATTAAAGCGTATATGTGTAGGTTTGTTACGTGGGTATATTGTGTAATGCTGGGGCTTGGAGTCCCAATAACCCCACATCCAGGCAGTGGGCATAGTACCCGACAGGTGGTTCTTCAGCCCATTCCCCATCCCCTCCGTCCCCCATCCTGTAGTCCCCCGTGTCTCTTGTTCCCATCTTTATGTCCATGAGAACCCAAAGTTTAGCTCCCACTTACAAGGGAGAACATAGGACTTTGGTTTTGTTTTTGCATTAGTTTGCTTAGGATAATGGCCTCGAGCTACATCCATGTTGCTGCAAAGAGCATGATTTTGTTCTTTTTTATGAATGAATAGTATTCCGTGGCATATATGTACCACATTTTCATTATTCAGTCTGTTGATGATGGGCACCTAGGTTGATTCTTTGTTTTTGCTATGGTTAATAGCACTGCAATGAACATACAATGTATCTTTGGTAGAATGAATTATTTTCCTCTGGGTTTGCCTCATACTGTCATTTTAAGAATGTGTTGACAGATGGTCTTAGAATAACCATATAATTTAAGAGTTATAGAAGAGCCCACCAAAATTAGTCTAATTTCCTTAATTTATATATGAGAAAGGCTCAGAGATTAAAAACAAATTTTTTTGAGATGGAGTTTGGCTATGTTACCCAGACTCTCACAATCCTCACACTATCCTCCCACTTCAGTCTCTTGAGTAGCTGAGATTACAGGTGTGTGCCACTGTGCTCTTGGCTTTTGAAAATACTTTGAAAGCTTATTTATGTTTTACTTTATTCCAAAAAGGGTTTAAGACAATTTTGCTGAAGGGAAGGGCCCTGGCTGAGGTTATGTAACTAACAACATCTGCAGTAGGATAATGCTCTTAAATCTAATTTTTTTTTTTTTTTTGAAACAGAGTTTCAATCTGTCACCCAGGCTGGAGTGCAGTGGCACAATCTTGGCTCACTGCAGCCTCTGCCTCCTGGGTTCAAGCAATTCTCCCACCTCAGTCTCTCAAGTAGCTGGGATTACAGGCTTGCACCGACACACCTGGCTAATTTTTGTGTTTTTAGTAGAGATGGGTTTCACGATGTTGGCCAGGCTGGTCTTGAACTTCTGACCTCAAATGATCCACCCATCTCAGCCTCCCAAAGTGCTGGGATTACAGGTGTGAGCCATCATGCCCAGCAAATGTAACATTCTTTACAGTGTATCATAATGCTTCTTTGTCTTCCCTCCAACAGAGAAATTAGGTAATATATCAATTTAAGTTATCAAATTGGTTGAAGATGCCAAATGAACATGGCTGTTGGGAAGAGTATGCAATAGTTATTAAACCATATACTATTAAAAGGAATTTAAGTTTCCTTGTCTGTAATATAACATATGCTTACATTACAGATGCTTTGTTCCCATCTGTAATATATGCTTATCCCCTTGAAAGAACTGTTAAGATCTTGAACCATGTGACTAAAATAAGATCAAATTATATAAGATAAAGCTATACCATATATATAACTTTATAGTTAAGGTAAAATTTTATTCTAATTCTCTTAAAAATTGCTCATTAATGTATGATTTATAGCAATTCCATCTGATTAACCAGAAGACCTAATTCTCCAGCCATAAAAATTTATTATATGGCCTTTCATATAATTTAGGATATATGCATACTTTAAATATAGCTGTGTTAGATATTGTAAATTCATATCAAAAGGATGTTAAGATTTAAAGTATCAGTGCCTTAATGTCTAAGGTTTTGTTTTGCTTTTTAAAAAACTTTACATTCCAGATGTATTTCTGAATACAGGTGAAAAGAAGACTAGAGTGTTAAGTTTCAAAGAGCAGTAGCTTTTAGTTATAAGCTGTAATTTTTATTAGTTGACCAACAGTTTAGTTTTGACCTTCAAAGACAAGGAAACTTAAATAATATAAGCATATGTTAATAGAAATTTTCAATGTGTGAATGTCAGTAAACAAGTTTTAGTATAGTTTTGTTGTCATATAATAGGAAATGTATTTTTAAGTAGGCTACCATGACAATCTTCTTTTCTTCCTACCCTTTGGCTATATGCCTTTTTGACCTGATATGTACATATATACACACATATATGCATATATTCACACAGATATGCATACATACCTTGTGCAATGTAATTATCTGTTGTGGTATCATCTGTAGTTTTAATAAACACACCATTTTCTTCTAAAAAAAAAAAAAAAGCAAATGGGAAAAAATATTTACAGAATGACATAAAGCAACAACTCAACGTTTAAATAAAAGTTTATGAAATGCCATCCACACTATTTTCATGAATATACAAGAGATTCTGTGGCCAAACTGGACTGCAAAAATTATATTTTGTAACCCTCTATTACAGCAGCTTCTTCTAATTATTTATGAGAACACTAGGATATTCAATAGGTTCACCTTTATATCAGTAGATACAACTACAAAATTGCCTGTTTATACTAAAGAGAAAAAACACATAGCTTTACTGAATAAGAAGTATAAATTTAGTTTCTATGTATGACATTATACTTTTTGGCCACACCACTCCTAGAATTACCTAAAGTTTCTTTTTCTAGAAAGCAGATCTAGGGTAATAAAAATCACAAAGGACCTTCAGTTTTTTTTCACTCTAGTAAAATTAAAAACAAAAAAGGGAGGTTATCTTAAAAAAAAAAATCTGGGCATAGTGGTTCACACTTATAATCCCAGCCACTTTGGGAGGTCAAGGTGAGAGGATCACTTGAGCCCAGGAGTTTGAGATCAGTCTGGGCAACATGGTAAGACCCCATGTCTACAAAATATTAGCCAGGTGTGGTGGTGCGTGCCTGTGGTTCCAGCTACACAGGAGGCTGAGGCAAGAGGATTGCTTGAGCCCAGGAGGTTGAGAATGCAGTAAGCCATGTTTGTGTCACTGCATTACAGCCTGGGTGAAAAAGTGAGACCCAGTATCAGGGAAAAAAACACACACACAAACACAACACTATTCATCATTCATCTATTCATCGCAGGCTCCTGATTATAATCCTGAAGAAAACTATGTAATTTACAAAAAACTGTGAACACAACCAGATTATGATTAGACTCATTAGAGAGGATTTACTAAAGACAAACTATTTATAATTATGTTGCTTTTCTTATAACATCAAATACAGTTGAAAAAGATACAGTATTTTTGATAAGAAAGTTTAAGCTAGTAAGCTACTGTTCTATTAGCTACCTTGCTTATTGAGATTTGAAGGTGCGTGAATTGAAAACTGACTTTGAGGTGTACACTCTGATTCAAAGATTAATGTCTTTATTAGGGTCTGAATGTCATCCAAACCATGGTGAAGAGATTCAAATAGCATTCTTTTGAGGAATCCAGTATTGAAAAGGGAACTTGACCTGAAAAGAAAAGAATATACAGAGAACTAGGTTCAAGAAATGTTTTTCTTTTAAAAAGAAGTGCTTACGATTTAACTATAAGATATATAATTATATGATAGAGTTAAATTCAAAAAAAATTTATGATTTAATTTAAAACTATTTTATTATTATTATTTTGAGACAGAGTCCCGCCATGTACCTAGGCTATTTTATCATTTTTTAATAGAGATGGGGTCTCATCTCAAACTACTGGGCTCAAGGGATCCTCCTACCTTGGCTTCTCAAAGTGCTGGGATTACAGGTGTGAGAAACCACACCTGCTCTAAAACTATTTTCTATTTGCCACTCATTTTATCATATCAGTTTTCTAAACTAGTGGCATTAGTCAAGGAAACTTAATTCACATAATTTATTGAGTCTGGGAAGGGGAGAAGGGAGAGTGTGATGAAGAAGGGAAAAAGAATATATATTTATTACCACTGAAGTTATATACTTAAAAATGATAAGGAAGGAAAATGTTATATGTGTATATTACCTTAATAAAAAAAAAGAATTTATTGAGCTATCATAAGGTAGACAGTACCGTGGTATATAGAGGGTATGTGGAGGATATACCAAAATATAATATACAATGTGGACCTTATAAAACCCTATCAATCTAGATAGGAAAACAGAGCAATGAAGAGGTTTTCACAATACACATTCTAGTCACTAATAGAAAATCTTAATTCTGGTGTGTTTACGGTGGTAGGCTGGGGCAGGGCAGGGGGGCATATATATGATAATTACATGTGGTAATGGTGTGGTTAAAAAATGGCCTGGGGTGAATCTGATATGCTTCCCATTTAATTTGAGAATCACGGGTATAATGGACAAAATATGAAGTTCTGAGTAAGATAAACTGGATTCCAATCCTGGCTCCACCACGTACCAGCTATGTGATCTTTTTATTAAAAGACAGGGTCTCACTATGTTGCTCAGGCTGATCTTGAATTCCTGGGCTCAAGGGATCCTACTGCCTGAGCCTCCTGAGTAGTTGGGACTATAGATGCGTCCAACTATGCCGGGCTAGCTATATTAATCTTGAGTAATTACTACTTTTGAGTCTTACATTCCTCATCATGAAATGTAAAATAAAACTTCTCTATATATCCTCAATGTATGGTAGCTACTGTTGTTAGGATTAGCAAATATATATGAAAGAATATATGATTTTAAATGATCAAATATGTGATCAATAATACTGAAAGGAATTTAGAGATGATATTGAGTTGAAGCACTAAGGAGAGACTTCAAAAAGAAAGTACAATTTGAATTGGAGGTGGCAGAGAGGGGAAGGTATTCTGGATAATTGTAAAGACATGAACAATAGCTCTGATACGGAAATCATAAAGTTTTATTAAGAATTCAGGCCAGGAGTGGTGGCTAACGCCTGTACTCCCAGCACTTTGGGAGGCCGAGGCAGGCATAGTCAGGAGTTCAAGACCAGCCAGGCCAACATGGTGAAACCCCCTCTCTACTAAAAATACAAAAATTAGCTGGGAACAGTGGCACATGCCTGTAGTTCTAGCTACTCAGGAGGCTGAGGCAGAAGAATTGCTTGAACCCAAAAGGCAGAGGTTGCAGTGAGCCGAGATTGTGTCGCTGCACTCCAGTCTGGGCAACAAAGTGGAACTCTGTCTCAAAAATAAAAAATAAAAAAAGAATTCAGTACTGGAAGTCAGAAAACCTAAGTTCTAGCCTTGACTATGGTACTAATTTTTTCAGTCAGTTTTAGCAAGCACTTAAAAACACTGTACCATAGTTTGCTCATGTGTAAAATAAGGCAGTTAGGCTAAAAAAATCTTCCTTCTGGATCCAGTAACCTGCTATTTTTAATTTCCCCAGTTCTGAATCAGTGAGTTGGATCAATGTGTAGCAGATGCTATAGGTAAGCAAGAACTATTTTTAGTAAAACAGAAGGTAAGGCTGGCTAGGTCTTTCATAAGAGAAAATAATAAGCATCAGCACAAAAACATTTACTGGCAATTTCTAGGTTTAGTAGGTATTTAAGCCTTCACCTTATAAAGTAACGAGAAGAAATTTGCAATAATTCTTGTTACAATGTTGTTAGGAATCTTGAGTTTCTATAGGAATCTTAGTCAGGCATGGTAGCTAACGCCTGTAATCCCAGCATCCGAGGTGGGCAGATCACCTGAGGTTGGAAGTTCGAGCCAGCCTGACCAACATGGAGAAAGCCCATCTCTACTAAAAAAAAATACAAAATTAGCCGAGTATGGTGGTGCATGCCTGTATTCCCAGGTACTCGGGAGGCTGAGGCAGGAGAATTGCTTGAACCGGTGGAGGCTGTGGTGAGCTGAGTTCACGCCATTGCACTCCAGCCTGGGCAACAAGAGTGAAACTCCGTCTCAAAAAAATAAAAAGTAAAAAATAAGGAATCTCTAGTAACAAACTTAAAGTAAGGATTCTGATTAAAAACAATTCAACTTTAAGGTACAATAACTTGTTACCAATGATGCAAAAGCATATACACATTAAATATTTCCAATTGTTAGGTAAATAACTTTACCTAAAACAAAGGCAGACACTTTTACATGTCCATCTCCCTTAAAACTAATTCCTCTAGGATCTTTTATATAACTTTTCTATAAAAAATTATTGTGATCATTTAAAAATCACATGGTAGATCTGCAATGATCAATTTAAAAAAGCTTTTTTCTTACTATTCAGAAATAAATTAACTAGTTTCCGATCATCCAGGCTTCTTTTTCACCTTCACTGCCTCTTAGTTTTGTCACAAACTACAGAGAATAATGGTAGAGAAAAATCTGAAAATAGAAAACACCTCAGGTTGATAGGAGAAGAGTCATAATGAGTTGCCTAGACTTAAATATTAAATTTAAATTTACTTGTCTTTTACCACACATAATAAAAATCTGCAATTAATAAATCAATCAGTAAATCAAATTTTATGTTCTTATGGCTAGTCACATACCACAGAGGTCCAAGTTCTATTGCTGTCTTTCCAGGCATGCTTCCATGACAGTTACAAGGCAGCTGTCTATAAGGGTTTTCTGTAAAAAGATAATAAAGGGAGAAATCAAAGGAGAAATGACTAATACAAATAGTAATTGTTATATTAATAATAATTTGCAGCTACTATATACTGAAGATCTACTATGTGCCAGGTATTATGCTAAGTATTTTATGTATGTGTGTATGTATGTGTGTATATATTTATATACACATATGTGTATACATATATACACACACATATATTTTTAATTTAAATCCTTACAAATGTGTGTATATATATATGTGTGTATACACACACACACACACACATACACATTTATATTTAAATCCTTACAACTCTGGAGTAGGTACTGTTAAAATCTCAATTACACATATCAGAAGATTAAAGCTTAGAGGTTGTGGAAATCCATGTCAAATGGCTTATTAGAGATGTAACTGGTATTAACTTACTATACCACATGAAATAATATAAAGAAGGAAAAAGTCATAAAGTTCCTAAGAGATCATATTTCAAAATTAACTGATTAAGGAATCATTAATGTGCAAGAAAATATATGTATTTTATATAAAAAGGTTGATGAGTTTTAACAAATGTATACACCCATGTAACCAACATACCAATCAAAATGTAGATATTTCTCATAAGTTAACTTTTCTGCAGTTGGAAAGAAAATGAGTTACTCTATTCCCTATGCTTGACTCGTATTCAGCCTTCAAAATGTGCTAGAAGAATCTAATTTGGTTTAAAAAGCAATGAATGAGAGGCCTGATATAATCAAAAGGAAATTGGGGAGATAGTAGAACTATTCTTAGTTTCCAAAATGGGGCATATTTGACTATGGAACTTTTAAATCCACACAAGGCCTAAATAGTCATTTTATATCAGAAATTCTCCAGCTAATTCCCTCCACTTCAGAACATTCCTGCGTTGATCATTCACTTTCTCAGAATGGCCTGATCTAATCAATCAGTCCCAGATATATTCAGAATCAAAGATTATGGTGGCAGGAACATAAGTCAATAGCCTCTTGCTAGCTGATAATATCACTCTGCTGTTCAATACAATTATTGGTATAGTGCATGGTTATGAGATCTTATTTTACATTTACTTAAAAGTATCCTTCACTGCTCCTAGATCTACTCTTCAGTATTATTTAACTCTAAGCTTTGATGAAAGGGTGTGGTTAGCACTGACATAAGCTTTGATGAGAACTATGTTCCTCAAATATGAGTATACTCAAGAAGTCTTCTCTTGAACCATTACATCACTAAACTACAAATACTTATTATAAGCAGTCATCATCCAACTCAGGATAGCGATTTATAGCATAATTCTATCAGCTACAGCCACTTACCACAGGCAGACAGCACAAATGAATTATTAGTTTGTATCTTAATGCACTTTGCAAAATAATCTTATCATACAAACCTGTCTTTTCCCAAGCCTCTTTGCTAGGATTTCTCAGATCTAGATTAGCATCAGCAAATTTCCTCTCTGAGGGCCAGGGCTATCATTTCAAGTTAACAACAGCAAATAATGAAGAGGTAAAGAAGAAAGAAAACTAATATTTCTGTGTTACCAGTATATAAGTAAGGAAAGCAATTCCAGATAAAGAATTTAAAAATATTCTGAGACTTCTATTTAAATGCAACAGATTAAACATACACTTTATCTCTCCTGTCTCTTAATGCTTAAATCAAATGACAGCAAGGAACAATAATTAAACTACAAGAATAAATAGAATGGGAGAAGAGGTAACAAAAGATGAGAGATGTCGATAAAATTTCAGAAGTAGGAATCACATATATAATGGGATAACTGATTATTTAGATAACCAGAGAAATCTAAAGCCTAAGCCTGAAATGGATAGATGGGCAACCAAGAAAACAGAAAGTTCACTAGTGTTGTGGGACCCTGCAAAGGCCTGAAAATTGAGGTAATGATTGTCTCTGAAGATGACTATAGAGAGGTATTGCAAAAAAGAAGTCTTGTTACAATTTTTAAAGGGTTCAATTAAAACTCCAGATCTTCTCTAATAAAAATCAGGCTTCTGTGTCTTCCCCATTCCAAAAGATGAAGTTAATCTCTGGTGAGGCTAAACTATTGAGGATATGGAACCAGGAGTTTTGGGTACAGTTGACAGTGAGATGTCTGAAAACTGACGGATTAAGTAAAAATCTGCTCTCCAGTCTCTGTCCCCAGTGAGGCTCTCCCAGAGCTGCTAAACGATTAGTGAATTCCTCTCTGGAAAAATTTACCAATCCAAGAGAAAAGATCTATATATACTTGTTGGTATTTGGGGGTGTCCTACTAAAAAAAGCAGACTGGTATCTTCTTATTACAGTAAAATCCACTGGTTTATAAGCTCTGCCCCAAGTGCTTCAAAACAATTTTTCACCGTGGACAACCGAAGACCACCAAACATGTGAGATCTACCATAATAGAGAAAAAAATTACAAAACAGAATGTTAAGAAACAGGAGAACTGAACAACAAAACAACAGCAACAATACAAAACAACCTCTATTCTCCCCTCAATATAAAATATACCCAAGTATAATCAATTCTTAGAAAGGTAAGAGATTTTGGATCCCTGAAACAATAATATGACACTTACTAAAAAAGGAACAATAATCACTTAACTAGCCTAAAGAAAGAAAAAGAAGGAACAGGGACAAAATATGAAATAATTCTTAGAAATGGACAAAATACGACAGAAATTTAAGACTTGGAAAATAAAAAGGAAAAGTATAAAGTAGAACTAAGTGCCAAAGAGATGAACAGTATAGATATTTTAAAAAATAAAGGATTAATCTAGAAGATCCAAAATATAATTAAAGTTCCTGAAAGAGACAACAAATATAATTTGAAAGGAAAAGCTTGTCAAAGAAATAACACCCCGCCAAGGGCCAGATGTGGTGGCTCATGCCTATAATCCTAGCACTTTGGGAGGATGAGGTGAGCAGATAACTTGAGGTCAGGAGTTTGAGACCAGCCTGGCCAACATGATGAAACCCCATCTCTACTAAAAATACAAAAATTCGCTGGGAGTGGTGGGACACGACTGTAGTTCCAGCTACTCGGCAGGCTGAGGCAGGAAAATCACTTGAACCTGGGAGGCAGAGATTGCAGTGAGCCAAGATCACGCCACTGCACTCCAGCCTGGGAGAAGAGCAAGACTCCATCCAAAAAAAAAAAAAGAAAAAGAAAAAAAGAAAAAATTACCCCCTCACCCCCAAAATTTATCAGAGCTGAAGAGCTCAAGTTTGCGACCTAAAAGAACACAGAGGCCCCACACAGTGGCTTATGCCTGTAATTCCAGCACTTTGGGAGGCCAAGGAGGATGGATCACTTAACAAAAGTTAGCTGAGTGTGGTGGCATGTACCTGTAATCCCAGCTACTCAGGAGGCTGAGGCGCAAGAATTGCCAGAACCTAGGAGGAGAAGGTTGCAGTGAGCCACTGCACTCCAGCCTGGGCAACAGAGCGAGACTCTACCTCAAAAACAACATAAAATAAATAAATAAATAACTCAGAGATTATCCAGTAAAATGAATTTAAAAAGATGAATTCATACACATATTATCTCAAAATTATTTTAGAATATTGGGTTTAGAAGAGATATTTTAAGAGCATTCAGATAAAATAATATAACAGATAGCAGACCTCTCATTGGGAGCCAGAAAACAATGGAATAGCAGCCGACTTCTCATTGGAAGCTAGAAAACAATGGAATAATACCTTGAACATTTTGAGGAAAAATGATTTCCATCGTAGAATTCTGTACTTGGCCATGCAATACTTCTCAGCAATCTACAGGTAAAAGTGTTTACTTGAAATGAAGAAGTAAACAAGGAAAGTGGGAAAATGCACAGGATCTGCGATACAAGATTTATCATAAAAAGAAAGTCAAAGAAAAATTCCAGGATGATGGTTAAACAGAAGCCCTTGGATAACAGATTTCAGCAGATATAGAAAACAAACAATCCAAACTACAGCACTAGGACTGTCTCCAGGAGAGGGAAATTGAAAGCCAAAGACTACCTAATGTGCTTATCTATGCTGAAAGAAGCATTGAAAATGTAGCAAAGAGTTTAGAGATGGATTATAAAAAGTTATTTTTTAAAGAAGGTAACAAACAAGCACAGTATTAATTAAGTATTAATTCCAGAGTTACCAAAGAGTTGTCTAAGAAAGGAAACATTATTATATGAATAATCTTTTATTTTTACTTTTGTAGAGACAGGGTCTTGCTATGTTGCCCAGGCTGCTCTTGAATTCCTGATCTCAGGCAATCCTACCTTGGCCTCGTAAAGGGATTACAGGTATGAGTCACCATGCCCAGATTCATATGGTTTATCTGTGCTGCAGCAGCCTTCTAAAATGATCAGCAATAATCCCTGCCTCCTGGTATTCAAACCTTTGTGTAATACCCTCCCCCTGAGTAGGCACTGGATCTAGAGACAAGTTTCTAACAACTAGAATATGACAAAAGTAATGGCGTATTACTTTGAGATCACGTTACAAGAGACTTTTTCTATCTTGCTTGCACTCAAACTCACCCTCTGGTTCTTTTTTTTTTTTAAAGAGATGGCGTCTCACTCTGTCACCCAGGCTAGAGTGCAGTTGTGTAACCATAATAGCTCACTGCAGCCTTGAACTACTGGGTTCAAGTGATTCTCCGCCTCAGCCTCCCATGTAGCTGGGACTACAGGCATAGACCACTGACCAACAGCTTGATCTGTGGCTGTGTGAGAGACCCTGTGCTAGTGGACGCAGCTAAGCCATGCTTAGATTCTTGACTCACAGAAACTATGGGATAATAAATGTTTAAAGCCAATAATTTTGGAGTGATTTGTTACACAGCAATAGACAGCTAATACAATTTGGAACAATATTTATATATTTATAAAAATATGAAGACTAAATATTGATGTAGTCCAAAGTAGAGAGGAGAAGAATATGTATGTGACTGCATTGGTTTAAAAAGCCAAATACTCTTTCTCCATAGAAGAAGTTAGATGTATTATAAGCATGTTATTTAGAAACATGAATGTAAGCATTAGAAGAAACAACTGTGAGATTTTAACTATTTAGGGAGTCAGGCAGAGATTATTATTTTATTAATAAGATGTATGGAACTATTTGATTTTTTTTTTGCTTTCTTTTTTTGAGACAGAGTCTTACTCTTTTACCTAGACTAGAGTACAGTGGGACGATCTCAGCTCACTGCAACCTCCTGCCTCCTAAGTTCAAGCAATTCCCCTGCCTCAGCCTTCTGTGTAGCTGGGATTACAGGCACCTGCCACCATGCCAGCTAATTTTTGTATTTTTAGTAGAGATGGGGTTTCACCATCTTGGCCAGTCTCGAACTCCTGACCTCAGGTGGTCCGTCCGTCTCAGCCTCCCGAAGTGCTGGGATTACAGGCGTGAACCACTGTGCCCAGCTATTTGACTTACAAATTGATAAAAATTCTGAATGAGATGACTTCTTTGTAGGATATACTTGTTTATTCTAAGTTCTGTATGATTGCAAATAAAATGCAAAAACAAATCACTGCTTTATAGTTATTACTTATCAAGTCAAAAATTCTTTAAAATATTTGATTAATGGCTGGGCCAGGCACGGAGGTTCAAGCTTGTAATCTCAGCACTTTGGGAAGCTGAGGTGGGCGGATCACTTGAGAGCAGGAGTTTGAGACCAGCCCCAACATGGTGAAACCCCGTCTCTACTAAAAATACAAAAATTAGCAAGGCATGGTGGCAGGCACCTGTAATCCCCGCTACTTGAGAGACTGAGGCAGGAGAATTGCTTGAGCCTGGGAGGCAGAGGTTGCAGTGAGCCAAGATCATGCCACTACACTGCAGCCTGAAACTCAGTCTCAAAAATAAATAAATAAATAAATAAATAAATAAATAAATAAATATAAAACAAATGTCTGATTAAAAAAACACAAGCTGCATTAAATGTAAATGGTCTAAATATCTCATCAAAAGTCAGAAATGATCAGACTGGGTTAAAAAAAAAGATCCAAGAAGACACCTATAAGTTGAAAGTGAACTATGTAAAGAAATATATTATGGAAGCAGTAGCTATAAGAGCAATGTTTACATTAACATCAGGTAATACAGACTTTTAGACAAGAAATATCCACAGGTATAATGAGGAACATTTCATAATGATAAAAGGGCCAATATATGGAGAAGATGTAACAATTATAATCTGTATCCACATTTTTAGAGGTAAATTGATAGTTAAAGAAGACAGGTACAGGCTGAGGAGATCTAATATAGGCTTAATAGTACAAAGGTAAGACAAATGTCAGAATTAAGTGAATATTTAAGAAAACTTTCTTGAAATGAAACAAAATTTAAAACTACATGTTTAATGGGTACACCATGATCTAGGACCCTAAAAGGATATAAGTTACTGGACTTCAAAAATAAATAAAAATTCCTTTGCAGAGCCAGCAAAATGATCCTGTCACATATATAAGAAGGAAAAATCATAAGAACTTCTATAAAGCACTCAGAAATTATTTAAACTCTTTAAGTATACAGGCTATGGCCATGCTTTGGGCAAATAAAAATTTTGAACATGAAGGAAACAAAGTGGTATTTTTCTCATGAGCTCTATCGAGTAAACTGAGAAAGTTAAACTCAACCAAGTAAGAGATGACCAGAGAAACTATGGCAAAAAGACTGAGGACATACACAGGGTATTTTAAATGTAGAGATTAATCTGGCAAAACAGAATGTTAAGTGTTACATATTCTAATAACATAGAGATGGTACAACAAACAAAAATTAGGCAGGGAAAAATGGAAAATGGGAAGCTAATTATCTCATTTGAGATATCAAGGAGCCAAAGGATATTACTTAAAACTGATAAATCCAAATTACGGAAGTATATACATATTTACTACTAAAAGTAGACGTTAAGAAAAACAATTACATAAAATATATAAACCAGGCTCTTAACTAGTCAAGAAAAATGGAAGAAAGGATAAATAAAAATGTATGAGGGGAATATGATCATAGGAACCGACGAAATTAAAAGGAATTATTAGACAACACTTAGCTCAATCCTATGTAAATAAAACAGAAATGCTAGGTGAATACTATTAAACCTTTAAGGAACACATAATTTCAATACTAAACTATCAGTTTTTCAATTTCTAAGAATTGAAAAAAGGGAAGCATTCTAAATTATTTTTGAAGGGTGTGTAAACTGATAGATCAAAGCCCAACTAAAATTATGCTACAACCGAAAACTATATACCTTCTCATTTACAGATACTGAAACAAAAAATCCTTTAAAAATTAGCGAATAAAATTCAGCAATGTATTAAAAGAATACTACCTGACAATAGTTTATTCTTAAAAATCCATTTTGGTTCTATACTGGAAACTTTTATTACAATTAATCAAATTAGTAAGCCTAAAGAGAAAAACCATATAATCATCTCCACAGATGTTGAAAATGCATTATGACAAAATTCAACATCTTGATAAAATACAATAAAAGTGGAAATGAAGTATTCTTCCTTAATGTGATAAATCATACATATTGCAGATGAAAAGCCAGTATTATGCTTGAATCAGAAAGCACTAGAGGCTTGGTGCAGTGGCTCATGACTATAATTCCAGCACTTTGGGAGGATGAGGCAGGCAGATCACTAGAGGTCAGGAGTTTCAGACCAGCCAGGTGAAACCCCATCTCTACTAAAAATACAAAAAGTAGCTGGGCCTGGTGGTGTGTGCCTGTAGACCCAGATACTTGGGAGGCTGAGGCAGAAGTGCTTGAGCCAGGGAGGCAGAGGTTGCAGTTAGCCGAGATCGCACCACTGTACTCCAGCCTGGGTGACAAAGTAAGACTCCATCTGAAAAAATAAAAAAATAGAAAGCACTAGAGGGAACTAAAAATAAGGAACATGACAGAATGCCCTCCATTACCACCACCAGTTAACATTATACGAAAGTACTTGAACAAATGAAAAGCGTATTATATTTGTAGGAAGCTTCAAAAAGCACAGTATCTATTCTCCCCAACTTAATGTGACCAAAATAATAGGCCAACTGGGTTATTTACTTTTGTATTAAGGGGTTAACAAAAGATCAATACATGAACACTGAAAACAAAGAGCTTTGAGTAGGGATTGCCATAACAAATATTAAATGGCAATGAAAAGCCTCTGTAGTCAAAACAGTATGATAGATGTGTATGAACAAATATCCAACCACTGGAACAGAATAGAACATCTAGAAACAAACTCAAATACATGTGGAACTTTATAAGATAAAGATGGTATTCTCAAATCAGTGGAGGAAAGGTGTACTATTCAATACAACATAATCTGCTTTGAAAAATCTAGAAATAGGAAAGCTCTTTGTTACTACAGACAAAATCCAGACTACGTAAACATTCAATTAGCAATAAAAAACTTCTGCAAGATTTTTTAAAAAAGCAAACATATGTGACAAAATGAGAAAAAAAAATCTAAAGTGCTCAACTTTAAAATTTAAACTTTAAAACTTAAAATTTAAAAGTGCTAAACTCAAAAATTCATATTAAAAAATACCAAGAAAACAATGAGCAACTGTTTCTACGTCCCAGAACTGAAACAAACAGAAACAGCTTCATAAAGGCATGAACACAGCTTTTGCCTTGTTTCCCATCCCCAGACCTGGCATATAGTGGAGGCTCAATAAATGTTTACTAAATGCATTTTACAACTGATGGCTTTTATACACAGCCAGAAACATCAAAATTATTTTTATAAAATTAATGGTGTGTAACAGCCTGGTCAAAAAGGTAATCTGACTTACATTCTTAAAATTAGTTGAGAGTGGAAACTAAGTTATTTCTAGATGTTTCGAGAGAGGGCAGAGCTAGAAAGCATATATTGTACAGCATGAGTAAATAACTTTAATAAACTCACACGAATGTCTTGTCTGCTGACGAAAGGAAATCCAGTATAGGAAATAACAAAGTTAGCACTGTAATCTTTAAAATCAAAGGACAACATTATGTATAATTAGGGATGTGATAAAGGTTTATTCAGTGGAGGATTACAGATAAATTAAACATAACATATAACTTGAATTTACCTTCTACCATATTACCATCCTTCTGAAAAATTCTCTCTTCACACCACTGACAATGGATCAGGTATTGAATCTTCTTGGCTGTTTCATCTGCTGAAGTAGGTCCCCTCAAAACTCTTACAACTACCAACACAAAATGTTCCAGAGCCACCGCAAACAGTACTTCTATGCCTTTGTTGCATCGGGCTGCGGCTCTACAATAAATTTTTAAAGGTTATTTTGAGGGCTTATCATTTTCCCTTGTTTGGCATTATACTAACAATATTAACCTGGACAGTAGACTATGGGTAAGTTATGGGACATCAAGAAAAATTCGATTCTCAGTAGCAGTGCTTTTAAAAGATCATTACTGTAACTCTTACAGAAATTGAAACAGGAAATAAAAGATGCTTGGCAAGGTCTTCAGTTTCTAGACATTTTCCCTTATGATATCCTCTCAATAGGGCAATATTTTCTGGTTTTCAGTCATTTTCACTTTGTTTCTTATCACCACCACATTTCTTCCTTTTTATCCATTTCCTATAAAAGCTTCTTCCAAACATTATATATTTATTGAGTAATGACTATATGCAGGATAGTATGCTACTGAAAATCCAGTGAAAAAAGAATAGTCAAAGTCCTTTCCACCATTAATTTTACAGAGTTTCTGGATTAAGCTCTATTATATACCATTTATGTACTCTGCAATCATATACTAAATTTAGTTTATATATATATATATATATATATATATATATATCACTCTGAATTTGCTGACATTATAGACATTTTTAAGTAAGTGCAGTAGGTCCTTAGCATGCATAAAGTGAACACCAGTTTTCAGGTAATTAGAAACAACCCTGAAGGTCTATGAAGTCTAATCTGTATTTATGCTGAGGTAGAAATTTCCACTTAAATGCTGTGAAACTATTATTAGAGCTGGTGAGTGAGCTGGCAGATCATCATTATCTATATTCACAATGTCCATTTATATTATATTATTCTAGCATAATCTGCATATAGTAAGTACTCAAAAAAGTCACCCTTTTAAAAATAACTGTTTTTAAATTCTGTTTGGAAATCCTGGTGGGAAATGGAGAGAACTTCCCATTTTGTAAGATCATTTTGCAGAGTCAAGTTTGTAAGGCATCATTTTATTCAAACTGTATAAATAAAGATAAAATGGAATGAATATAAAAGAAATGACTGTTTCTTTTTGAGGCAGAGTCTCGCTCTGTTGCCCAGGCTGAGTGCAGTGGAGCAATCTTTGCTCACTGCAGTATTTGCCTCCTGGGTTCAAGTGATTCTAGTGCTTCAGCCTGTAATTGTAGCTGTGACTACAGGTGTGTGCCACTATGCTCGGTTAATTTTTGTATTTTAGTAGAGACAGGATTTCACCATGTTGGCCAGGAAGCCTGTTTTATCCTGGGCAACACGGGAACAAAACAAAACAAATCAATTTTTGCTTTTCCTTTCATATTGCTGTCCTTTATCTACCCTACATTGTTCAAATAAATCGGAAATTAACTTTCACTTTTATGTTTTCTTTCTTACTACTTTATTTCAGCAACATTTTAATTGGAGAGTAAACTGGGTATTTCAGGCATAAATTTTTTTTTACAACAGATACCACATTAGATTAAAAACTAATATTATAGATAAGGAATACAGAATTTATGTTTTGTGCATATTTTGAATAATAAGATAGGTACTTCTTGTAATATTATCTCTCTTGATCAAATACGAAAACACACTAAGTACATCATTGGCAATTTGGTACCTTGCCACTGCAGCGACAACAATTCTGGCTGCTAGTTCCTTGTAATATTCAGTTCGGACAATGTTACATCCGTAGTGACGCCGGGCAACATGCTGTGCCTTGGCATATAAAGAACTGATATCTGTAGAAGTCACTGACACTATGCCAAGGTTTCTTATATTTCTGAATGCAGAATCTAGATAATTCACGGATGTTCCAAAAGGGTCTAGATGTCTAAAATCAGAAAGAATATAGACATATTTTAAAGTCATATTAGTAACAAAAATTATACCATCATAATTATTTCTAATTATAAAATTCCATGAATGTAAAAGTACACTGCAATCTATTTTAAGTACATAATTCTGTTTTTAAATTAAGTAATAAAACGATAATATGATATATGAGACATGCAAAAATAAATTCAGGTTAGAGGAAAAGTGACATGACCAGGTATTTTATTTCAAATACTAGAAAATTTTCATGCTGCATACCTTAGGCCAATGTCAAAAAATGGCATTAATTTAAATAAATAAATAACAACAAACTGTCTTCATTTTTAACTACCCCTCATCCCCAAAATTCCAGATAAGTTTAGAAAGTGACATGGCAAATCTTTTCTACTTACATGAAATCAAAAGATCTCAAATGCATCAGCACATTGGCATCCATTTTGGTCACCTTAATATTACCAAGATTTTTCTCTCCTTCTTCAAGAAAATCATCACTCTTTTCCTTTTCCTTACTGTCCACCACCACTTTCAATTTGTTTAAATGGCAGTTTTCCTGAATCAGTGTCACAGAGTTTTCATTCAAGTCATTGATTGTAACTTTGACTGCATTTCCAAGATGTTTTGCCCATTGTAATCCCATTATCCCTTAGGAAAAATGGGGAGGAAAATGAATTTTATAATTGTAATAATTTTAAAGAAAAACAGCCTTTTATAAATAACAAATTGTTTCAAAATTTAATGTTTTCATTTTTAGTTATAACCTTTAGAAGCTTTGTAGTAAGAAAGAATAAGATTCTTTCTTACTACAAAGCTTCTCAAGAAAGGTTATAATTAAAAATCTAACAGATTTTCATTAATACTTCTTACAAACCTTTTTTATGATCCTTGTTCAAATAAAATCTCTATGTATGATTGTTGTTTTCTTTTTTACTTTTTTTCTTACCACAGAATACTTTATACGAATCAGGTTACTCTGCTTGAAGGGAGGATGGGAAGCTGGAATTCCTTCTGCTGAAGTTTACCCTCATGGACCAAAATATGAAAAACTTTTCTAGACCAATACTTTTCAAACACTGCACAACAGCATTGTTGTGAATTAAAAAAAAAATGTGCGGCTGGGTGTGGTGGCTCACACGTATAATATCTGCATTTTGGAAGGCCGAGGTGGGTGGATCACTTGAGCCCAGGAGTTTGAGATCAGCCTAAGCAACACGGCAAAATTCTGTCTCTACAAAAAAAACACAAAAATTAGCTGGGCATGGTGTGCATGCTTGTGGTCCCAGCTACTTTTAGGAGGCTGAGTTAAGAGGATCACCTGAGCCTAGGAGGTCTAGACTGCAGAGCCAAGATGGTGCCAAGACACTATCTCAAAACTGAGACCTTACCTCAAAAACAACAAAAAAGCAAATTTGTAAGCAAAAGATTAAGAAGAATTCAGACAAAAGGGCCCCTTCTCACAGGTTTTGCATATCTACTAGTCACAAGAGACATTCATTACAAAATGGGAGATGGTAAGACAAGCCCAGCCAATATAGATTAGAAAACCCTTTATGGATTGGAAATACTGACCATCTTCTCCATACATGTCTCATAAATGGAAAAATATCACGTGTTATGGACTTCACATATATGTATTTTTCATATTTTCACAACAAGCTTGTGAGGTAAGTTCTCATATCCTCATTTTAGGAATGGCAAAACATGCAAAATGGCTGCTCCAGATCTGATCAAAGTTTACAAAGGCACATTAAAAGAAAAGGCTGGAAAGATATTCCTTAGACATTAGCTTTAATGACTTCAGATTTAAAAGTGAGTAAAACGGCTGGGCGTGGTGGCTCATGCCTGTAATCCTAGTACTTTGGGAGGCCCAGATGTGTGGATCACCTGAGGTCAGGACTTTGAGACCAGCCTGGCCAACCCGGCAAAACTCTGTCTCTACTAAAAATACAAAAATTAGCCGGGTGTGGTGGCAGGCACCTGTAATTCCAGCTACTTGGGAGGCTAAGGCAGGAGAAGCACTTGAACCCAGGAGGTGGAGGTTGCAGTGAGCCGAGATTGTGTCACTGCACTGCAGCCTGGGTGACAGAGTGAAACTGTTTCAAAAAAAAAAAAAGAAAAAAAAAAAGTAAAGAAAAAGGGTGTATAGTGAAAAAAATACTGGGAAATAAATTTGGACAAGCAGGTTAGGATCAGATATAGGAGATATTAAATGCAGTCTGAGAAGTTTGGACTCTAGGCAATAAAGATGAATGACTTTTTTGATTCATAAGTAACATTATTAATGTGGTGCTTCAGAGGAAAGGCTGTTTAGCAGTAACAGGCAAGACAAATTGGAGGAGAGAAATGACTGGAAGGAAGGGTACCATTTCAAGGCTACTGCAATAGGCTTGCTATCAAATCATTAAACTGGTGGATATGGAATGAAAAATGTGAGTTATATTAGAAAAGAAAAATTAGAACAGACCTGATGGCTGAGTAGATATGGGAACAGTAACAGGAAAATAAGGAGTAAAAAAATGATTCAAATTTCAAATCCACGTGGCTTGTGATATAGTCAGACGCATCACCTCATCACTTTTACCATATTTATACTAAGACAATATTAATGATGATGATCATGGTAGTAGTAGTAATCCCCTCTCTTAATAGATGAGCAAATTGAGGCACAATTTCCTGTGGTCATACAACTAGCAAGTGATAAAGCTGGGATTTGAACTCAGGCAGTCTGGTTCCACAGTCCATTCTTTTAACCACGACTTTTCCCTGAGGAGAGGAGTTTAGGAAGGAGAGCTAACTCATGCTTTCACTCTTTTGGCACAAACTCCCCAAAAGTGTACTCCTATAACATTTATGAAGAAAGACTTGGATTGGGTACAGTGGCTTTTTAGAAATGTTCTACCGTTTCTATTACCTTTTCTCTACTATTAAGTCTTTTGGGAAAAATATTCTCAATGTTTAAAATTTCACTTTATTCCACTGTCTAAAGGCTAGTCAATGATCATCAAAACACAAAAAAGAGAAACAACCAGACATCAGGGGCTGCCTGATTGCAGCAAACAAGTATTATTGCCAAAAAACCCAAAAAAATTGTATTTGAATCCAATCAAATGACCAATTTACAAAAATACAGGCAATAGGAGAACATGTTATATAAGCCATAACAATACAATCAGCAAAAATCTAGACTGCAAGAAACTCTATAGGTCAAAAGACCTGTTAGCTCTAGAAATAATTACCACACACAGAGAAAATGATAGAAGGAACCACAGATTTAAAAAGAGACTTAGACATATCAAACAATTGAAATACAGTTTTTGTCTGCATTCTGATTTGATTTTTAAAACATATTATGAGATACTTGGGCATATCTAAACAATTGATATTAAAAATTATTCCTAATTTTTTAAAGTATGATAATAATAGAGTGGTTTTATTTAAAAAAATCTTTACATTTTAGAGATTCAACTAAAATATTTACAGATGAAATGATATATCTGTTATTTGTTTCAAATTAATAGGTATCAAAAGACTAAGATATGAGGTATGAAGACAGTGACAAAATGACTGAGAATCAACCACTAATTTTTGAAGTAAGCAATGATGGATATACAGGGACTCCCTTATTATACTCTTTAATATATCCTTAAAATTTTTCACAGTAAAAAATTAAAAATTTTGCCTTGGATCTTTAATTTTTTTACATCACTTCCCATATACATTTTCTAAGAAAAGATACTGGAAAGTCAAATAAATAAAATGGGGTTCCAAAAAATTGTCCTCACTTACCGGTGGCTCCAAAAGCATCTAGACATTCCAAAGGTTTTCGTTCCTCAGTCAAAGCAGCCAAGGTACAGAATATTAGCTGCCTACAAGGAAATCATAATCTGAAATAATTTTACTTTATCATGGCTTCATGATCACAGATTTTATTTCATTTAGGAATAGTGAATTGAGGTTCCTAGTTACTGTACAAATTATTTGAAAAGGAGACCTAAAAGCATATTCCCAATTTAATATTGTAAGAACTAAAAGTATGTGAAATTAAACTATGAATCCAGTTGGATTCTATTAACAAATATTTACCAAACTTGCTCACAAAAGCACCAGCTTGTTTAGTAATTATACGGGGTTAGGCCTATTTTACTCTCTGATAAAGACACTGGCATGATAGAAAAAAAGAAACAATCCTTCTGAGAAAAATATTAGATGAATTTTATTCTGTATCTAGTTTAATATATTAGAACATAAAGGTTATGAGAGGGTACATTTACACTAATTTGCAACATCCCACAACCCTATTTTCAATTTATCTTACCGATTTAGTTTCATTTTGGGATTAAAATAGGAATCTGTTTTCTGAGGTATAGAATAGTTGGGACAAACTTGGACATCCGTGTCTGCCTCTTTCAGAATTTCATTAGGTGGTTTAACAGTGGAAGCTAAGATGGAAAAAGGAAAAGATTTCCAGGGAAACACAAAATAATTATAAACATCTAAAACAATACATATTTTGAAAAATAACTTTATATTATGTTGTATTAATGCAAATGATTGGGCAGATGTAAAAAAACCAAAACCAAAGAACTGCTTTATTCAGCACTCTCTGCAAAAGAGTAACAGTTAAATATCTGATCAATGAAAGAAAGTTAATTTACTATCTTGACTGTCTAGCACATCAATAAATCTGCATTATGATACGTAAGAACAGTCACCCTAGGACAGTACAAAATCCTAAAATATTTTTGTGGTTTGTCAAACACTACATTGTTTGCTAAGTATATTTTACTGTAGTATAATTGTTGGAAAATGAGTATCTCCATATGGCTGCATTCCATTAGCTAGCATGGCTTACTAAGAATCACTGTATTTCCTGAACATGGTAGACTTCAGAATAGTTTCTCATAATTATGATTTTAAGTCACAAACTACATTGAAATGGCTACAAAATAATGAAAAAATGATTTTACATTTAATATGTTAGGATCATTTAGCTATAAACTAATGAAATATTGATGTGTACATATGTGCATATATTTTAAATATTTAAGAAATGAGAAATAATAGTAACTTTCCCTAGCACTGTGTTACATATCCTTTTCTAGCCACTGAAGAGGCATGTCGCATACCTCACAATATCAGTCTTTCTCAATCTAGGTTCTGTGAGAAAATTAAGCTTTATAGAAAGATAGTTTAGTGACATTTTTCTTTTTCAATTCTTAAAGGAATGGTACATAGTGCCATTTTAGACATAGAGGAGAGACGTTATTCATTACATATAATACATACTTTAGGACATTAGTGCTTAATTCTTGAGAAGGGATCTCTAAGTAGTAACAAGCTATTAATGATTTCACATCACTAAGAGTAATAGTCTTTATTTCACTATATCTTTTTTCCAGTGTTTTCCAACAATACATACATGACAGTTATGGTTGTAAAAGCTGTCACTGGTAATACAATTCTATAATCTTTCCTTAAACTACCTATATTCACTTGAGTGTCACTTACTTTTTTCTACACCATATATTAAATATATATGTTGAGAATGTTAAAATGGTTTTGGAGACCTTACAGGAAGAAACCAAAACCTGAAATAATGGACTAGTCAACTAAATTATTTGGTTAAATCACCATTATTTTGTCTGCCTGATGTCTGAAAAGAATAACTGGACCATTATTTAAGGATTTACGTATTAATATGTTAATGAGATTGCTCACTTACCTGCAATATAACTGGATTTAGTCTCTCCTTTATTCATATGGCGCCTAACATGTCCTAGCATATCAGTCCTTCTGGTGATTGTTGCTGAACAAATGATACAATGATAATGGGCTCCCATTTTACTGGATATCTACCAAACAGAGTATTTAGTTTAAATAAGTTACTAAGACCAATAAAGCAGAAGTATGAGTTTGCAAAGTTAAGGATATTAGTGTGTACTGGATTTAATGGTATAGAAGGTAATTTTAATTTTGCCTTGTGACTTTGAAAGGATCTTAACTTCCTTACTTGTATTTATATCTGCTTTTAAACCTTACTTCACAATTGGCCAGAAGTTTAATTTCCTAGCTTTTCTCATTCATTACAATCAGAAAATAATTGTATTTGCTATAAGTTGCATTTATAAATGGTGTAATGTTAGGAGTGGTATCCTGGTAAATGTTTAATAACTGGCTCTCCAGGAAAATAAAGCCCTGATTTTTAGTATTTGCAGATTTCTGTGGTATAAATAGTCTGCCATAGCCAATTTCAAGCTACAACTGTCATAGATTTTAAGCTACTAATGTAACATCACTGAATGTGGATTTAGGAAGAGATGTGCAGTATTACACTGTTACAGAGCATTGCCACCCAGCAAACATAATAGATGTAAATAATTTTAAGTGCACAGATAATATTAAAATACAGCAGAGCAATGATATGAGGTGAACATTTGTTAACTTTGTTTTTTAATATAACTCATTCATTTTTAGGTTTATATAATTTTTAATGGTGGCCATACCAAACAACCAGCTTGAAAAATTTCTGAAAATTTGAGCCAGCTCCAACACCCCACTAAATATTAGAGACATAATTAGAAGTGTACTTTTCCAAGTAAAGAAATTCTCACTTCATAATTTCTCATTTAGCTGAGAACAAAGACTGCTCCAATGGCTCTTTCCTAGTTTTGATGCCTTTCAGTCTTAGTGCTGCTACCTCCTTTGCACTTGGGACCTTACAGCAAATAGAAAATAGTCAAGCACATTACCCCAAGGTTCCTTGTGGTACTGTGATTATCATATTCAAAATATCTTGGACTGGGTTGATGAAGAAGGCACTGGTTTGACTACTACTTACAGAACACTTTTCTTTTCTTAACACTATACGGCTTTTAGTGACTCAAAAGAAAATTTAATAATGAGAACCCATTAAGCTAATATGCAATCAGGGTAGTGTCACTAAAAAATTTTATAGTTTGTATTCCACTTAGGTCAAATCTACCCTAAAAATAAACACATGTATTTTTTAAAAAGTTACTAAGATTTCAGAAAGTTTCTTGATTCTAAAAGATTGAACTTAAAAGGAAGGACATGGGGAAGATGAATGAAATTAAAACATACTAAGATATTTACTAAATCACAGAAATGGAAGGTCCTATTCTAGGACCAAAATTTTAAGAGAAAAAAACTACTCTAAATTTTCCACTCCAAAATCAGTAAATGAGTTAATTTTCATTTTGAACAAAGGAGCAATTTATCTGACTGAAACTAAAAACTATAAAGTGACAACTTCAATATAGCAATTTTTTTCATACATTTCATAGTTTTCCTATTATGATAGTCTAAAAGGACTGATATAGAATTTTAAAGTAAACTACACTGCTGAACATACACATTTTACTTAGTAAGTAAAAATTACACTTTCTTTAAAAATGACTAAATTTAAAATGAAACAATCTAATATCTGTTTACCTGTTCTCCAATAATGTTGGGTTTCACTGGTCGACAAGGTAAGTGACAGATGCACATCCTGTAACCTAGAATGAAGAAAGGCTGGTTATCATATCACTGTTCATTAAATATTCAATTATCAAAAATTATAAGCAAGTTTTATAAGAATTGGAATTACTCATATATTTGTAATGTCATAATTACTCAAATGAGATTGCTTTAGTTTACACAATTGTTATACATGAGATATATGTGTATGCATACATATATATATGGATATGTGTCTATATACACAAATATAGAAGGATCCAGTTTTGAACTCTGGTTCAGCTATGACTATCTGTTTTATCTTTCATTAGTCATTTAGTGTCTTTGGGACTCAGCTTTATCATGTATTCTCTGCCACCTTAACTTTTACTTAGGCTTCATCTTTGCCTCATGCTATTAATATATTTGCCATTATACAGACCCTTCTTCACCTATGATATGGTACTATCTTGGTTCTCTTCCCACCCTTCTTCTTCTTTACAGATCCTCTTCCTTCCCTCATGCCCTAAAATGTAGAAATTCCATAGGCTTGGATGGCTAAGTGACTTTTTTTTCTCATTTTCTTGGCAATTTAAGCGCCTTTCATGATTCCAATTATCTCTCCAGTGGAAAGGAATCCAAAATTATAGCTCTAGCTACTAATTCATTCCTAAGAGCCAGATCTCTATTTCCAATTGCCTATTAAGGATATATAACTGATTATCTAGTCAGCCTCTCAAAACCTACTTGTCAAGACTAAACTGATAATTTATCTTACATCAGGTCTCTTTACTTTTTTGAATCATAATGCCTTACAGTTGCTCTTAACTCAAAGCCTGTAAGTCATCTCTAACTCCACTTTTCTTATACCTTAGATCTGATCATTTCTTACTTGTATATGCTGAAGTGCTCCAAGATTTAGTACTGGATGACTTCTTTTTTCCATCAATATGTACTCTTTTAGTTACTTATCTCATCTTATGGCTTTAAATACCATCTGTCTTCTGACAATTCCCAAATGCGTATCTTTAGCCCCACATTCTCCCTGAACTCCAGATTCATATAACCTATGGGCTACTTGACATCTCCACTTAAATGCATCTCACTCTTTAAATGCCCAAATTTCTGGTTCTGGCCTTCTTTCCCACACCTGGTCCTAATGCACTCTTCTCCAGCTCAGTAAAGGCCAACTCCATTTCTCTACTTGCTCAAGTCCCATACCTAAGTATTCCTGGCTCTTTCATCCATTCCTTCAGATCTTGTTGCTTCTACCTTCAACATATTGGTCAATTACTTGAAATCTGCTCACCGAGACAAAAACTATCTTATTTTCATCATTTACCAGATCAATAGCGTGTGAAAAAACCCAACAGCCTAATGTATGTGAGAGAACCACATCCATGAAATATTAGATATAAACCAGCTAACTTAGAAGGATTTCCATGGTCAACAACTGATGACAAGTACAGAAATATCACAAGAAAATATTTAAGAAAAGAGAGTAACTTGGAGGAAGGAAACCAAACCTAAAGGCTAAACAATGACCTAAGAAAAAAATGTGAGAGATCCTTTTAATTGAAATGAGACCTTTTTTTCCCATAAGAAGTCAGTATGGTTTATCAGACATTATTATATATAATTAAACCTAAAAGACAGGACAGCCCCTAAATTAGTGTCCAATTCCCCTTTCCCTAAATAACTAGTGATAATCTTTAGTTGCAGTATAATTCCGATTTCTTTTATGGGTGTCTCTTACTAGCTGCTTTATCAAGGTTGGTTGAAACTCCAACCATATTTTATAATTTCTGTGTTCACATAATCATATACAAATATAAATGTGTATACGTTTAAGACTGATACTTAGGTTTCTTTTGAGGGTGGGACTTTTTGTTTTCCAAATGGAATATAAAATCTTCCCTATATATTGCTGTTTTCATCAGTTGTTGACCATGGAAATAATTCTAAGTTAGCTGGTATATATCTAATATACTCATTCAATGACTACATAATATTTCATGGTATGTATGTACCATAATTTATTCAACCATCTCTTTTAATTCCAAGTTTTTGTTACTAAGTAAATATTGCAATGAATATCCTAGTACATTTATCCTTGCCTACTGATTTTTTTTTTAAGAGACAGAGTCTTACTCTGTTGCCCAGGCTAGAGTACAGCAGCACAATTATGGCACTGCAGCCTCAAGCTTCTGGACTCAAGCAATCCTACCACCTGAGCCTCTCCAGTAGTTGGGACTGCAGGAACAGGCCACCTCATCTGGCTAATTTTTTCACTTTTTATAGAGACAGGGTCTTGCTACATTGCTCAGGCTGGTCTTGAACTCACGGCTTCAAGTGATCTTCCTGCCTCAGCCTCTCAAAGTGCTGAGATTAAAGGTATGAGCCTGCAGATTACAGGTATTAGCCACTGTGTCCAACCCTAATTCTTTTACTTCTAAGGCACTCCTAGGAGAGGAACTCCCTGGTGGATGGACATGTGTGTTTTTAATTTTAAAAGATGTTGTCAGATCTTTTCCCAAAAATGCTATAATAATTCACAAACTCAGAACTTAGGGAAGCCCTTTAACTTGAAAAGTTCTTGTTTTCTGTCCTTCAATTTTATTCTTTTCATGGTGAGTCCTCTTGTTGAACTTATTCCCTCAAACTGTGTCATTTTTATCAGAATTGTAATTGGTATATTTGTTTTTGTTTCCATTTCTCTGAAGCAGAAAAAGGCTATGATTTCTGAATTATCTTGTATCCCACCACCATTCTGAATTCTCTTTAGTAGTTTATTTAAGCTATCAGCAGAAAAAGGGATATTATCTTCTATTTTCCAATATTCATACAAATTATTTTATTTCCTTGTTTTACTACATTTACTACACCTTCAAAAATGTGTGTAAAATAAAAAGAAAAGTAAAACTTATTAAAACATTGTTCAATAAGGAACATGGACTCCCAGGGCCAGAGTACCCAGTATAGAACAGATGCATAATAAATGTTTGTTGAACTAAACTGTGTCATATAGATCTCTATTGCTTATAAAGCTATATGGTGTTTTAGTAAATACATTAGAAATGAGGGCATTAAATCCTTCACATTTTAAACGGAAAATATTTGATTATATTCACGATAAAATGCCAAAACTGGTAAAAAATGTTGAATTTCATGTACATTACTTCTTTGCAAGCATGAATATACTAACCTTCAAATTCAACTGAGACTTTCCAGTGTAAATTCTGGAGGTGACGACGAAGCTTATGGCTATTACAAGCTCTGAATTTTTCCTTAGGGCACAATGGACAAGCCTGTCTGTTGCCTTGAAAAGAAAAAAGAATCAATAAAGCACAGAATATACTAGTTATTAATGCCTAGATTCAGCTACAAAGTGGTTCATGGGGACTTCCCCTTCTACTTCTTAATGTCTTTCTTAACTTTAGGGAGAAGTCATTATTCTTGACCCAGGAGGTAGTTAACAATAATTGTTGTAGCACATGATCTGCGACTGTTATTTCACCCTAAAATTTTCCTCTCTATGGATAGCTGATGCATTTGTTGTTACTGGGAACAAAGAGGTTGAATAAGTGATAAACTGTATGATATCCTTCCAGCCAAATTTTCTGCCACTGAGAGCATCACTCTGTATTTTGGAAAGCTGAAAAGGACAGCAGTTACACTCCCAAAAGGACAGTAGCTGGACAAAGAGCAAAAGTATCTGCTGTGATATTCCGCTACTAAATTGGCAGTACAAAAACAGTTAACATGTGGAGTTAGAAAAATGGAAGAAGGAAGTGGAAGGAACAGATGGGATCTGATATAACTGCTGTTCTGAGACTGGGGGCATAGTTAGAACCACCCTATCCATTACTGAATTTTCAAGTTCTTCCTTCTTTATTAACATATTCTTAAAAGATTATGTATCATCAAAATGTCTTATTTAATTAGAAATATAATGTATCTCAAATAAAAACTTTGATAGTATAGATGAAAGAATTAAATCTCAAATTTAGGTTTAAGGCAAGAAAATATACAGCAAGGATCAATAACTCATTTAGTAATTTTTTTTTCTTTTCTTATACCTACACACCTGTCAGCTCATATTAATTTTTAATCCAACAAATATCTTTCACATATAGTACAATACAGGATAGGTACAATTTTTATTTTTACACTGCCTACTTTAAAAAACCATGCAGTCAGTGATCCTGAGGATGCAAACCAAGCAATAAGGAGAGTAGAGCAGAAAGAGAGGAGTGTGGGACATTGATAACGTGGAACTCTCGTACCAGCCCCAAATTGCTTATCTTGGAACTTCATTTACACAGCAGAATATTAACCTCTTCAGACAATGTTTTTTGGGACTTCTGTTACTTGTAGTAAAATGGAATTCCTAACTTGCCGAATACACAGCCCTTAGACATCTGTGAAATCGTAATTTTCTTGAGGAGCTGTAAAATAACTTACATTGCAACTTTGCACATAAATGGTTGCCAATTTCCTGAATAAAAAACTTTATTTTACTACTGTTCTAGTTCAATAAGAATAAATAAGTCTATCTTACCAAACTATTTTTGTGAATGCAAAGATGAGAAATTATTAGAAATTAAGAAAAAACAAAACAAAACCCCAAACATGAAATACCTGCATCAAGATTATCTGAGTTCAATGAACTGGCAGAGTCGAAATCTCCTTCAGTTACAAAAGCTAACTTCTCTAGATCAGCAAGCTGCCTTTGAATTGAGATGTGTCTCTCTGAAAAAAAAAAAGTTGAGATTACGCTTTAACAGTTAAGTTCCATTTTTATTGATCATGTTGTATAGAAGTTTATTTCCTGTAATACAGTGTTATGGACCTAGATGGGGAATACTACCACCACTCAGTTTATAAAGTAATAAGTGTGCTCTAGAATGAAAAGTTGGGGGGAAACCCCATTGTATAAATTCATAGTTTTAAAATTGTATCTAATTAGTCAAAATAATTCTATGAAAAGTATTTCTATCCCATACAAAATACTGAAGAAGGAAACATAGCCATGTTTTCCATCTTCAAAGAACTTTCAATCAGGTGGGAGAAGGTAATATGTTAACTTCTAACTATCATACGAGATAGGATGAAATGAACACTAGATGTAAGGTAACATAATGAAGACATACAGAAGAAGGAGTAATTAATTCTAACAAGTAACTCTGAGAATGTCTTTACTGAAGTGCCATTTGACTGAGACTTAAGGTATGAATAGAATTTCAGTAAGTAGAGATTTGCTAACTGGCTTCATAAACTGAAGTAACCTCATGAACAAATGCATGTTGTATAAAACATACAACCACGCCACCCTGCCCTTGGTGGAATGTAGTATCTGGGAGGATACAGTGAGTAGAAATATGTGCAGCCAAAGATGTAGTACAGACCATGGAAAGCATAAATTCTATGCAAGTTAGTCTGGACTTTATTCTTCAGGTAAGGTGAGGAAGTGAATTATATGATCTGAATGAGTTTCAGGTTATCTCTGGCAGTAATACCAAAGATCAGTAACAGAGAAAATTAGTAATGAGAAGCGACAGAATAGAAGGTACAAAAAGAAATAACAGAAACTTGGGATACGAGAAGCAAAGGTGAAGGGTAAAATCAAAGATGATTCTAAGATTTTGAGTTTATGTGGTTGAGAATAATGGTACCATGAGGCAAACACGACAGAAGAAACTCTTTGGTAGAAAAGAAGAGGAAAAGAGAAAGGAAAATTTAGTTTTTGACACAGTGTGTTTGATGTAGTACTGGTATAATATTCCATTAATAAAGTACAATAGGCAGCTGACAACTTGTCTTTGGAGCTCAGGAGGGATTCTGGAGATACAAATCCTAAGTAACATATGTTAGGCAAAACTGTGAGAATAAATAAGAAAGCCTAAGAAAAGTGTGAAAAATAGGAGAAAAAGCCAAGACCCAGTCTTACTTAGTTATGACTGATTTCAAACAACTAACTAGACTATGTAAAATTAATTTAAAAATATGATTTATATTTTAAATCTAATGCATTTCAGATTTCTCATTCATTACATATGTGTCCAACTAAAGCATTTTCAGGTTTCTCAAGCATTATACATTCTTCAAATTAAATGCTTGCAAATTTGGAAATATATGAATAAGTCTAAAATATGTTTAACATGTTCTGATTGGAGCAGGTGGGGGATACATCCTTAATGCTGCTGGACCTGCTGATTATTATAAACAGCTATAATCTGGTAGTGAGGTATGAGAGATGTAGATATTTCTAAGAAAAATTAAGTAGAATGAATCAGGAAGGTAGATTCAGAAAATAAATGGTAAGGGGAATCAAGGTAATGCAGAAGCCAAGGGAGAAGAGTCTATAAAAGCAAAACATTCAACACTGAATATCAAAAACAGTTGTAGAGATCAAGAAAGCAAGTCTGGTGACCTTTAAGAAAGCAGGTTCAGTGAGGTGCCTGGGAATAGAAACAAAATTGGATGGGAAAAGAAAATACAGAAAATTAAATTTTTCTGGAGAAGTTTGACAGTATAAAATATGAAACGAATGAGACTGTAACTTGCTTTTTTTCAAGTATGGAGAGAACTGAATATATGTGCATTCCAAGGGAAAGGAACAATTACAAACTGGGGACTGAATACATAAGATTAGGAGAAACTGATAGGTAAAGAGCCAAAGGGGACAGGAGATGGTGGGATAAATGGGGCTAATATTATGAGGTTATATAGTTTAAATCTTGAAACTTTAAAATTCAGTTCTTGGTATTACGACCTTCTTGCCTACTCTTCTCTTTGCTTCACTATCAGTTCATTTGTTTACCCATTTGTATAATTTGTGTCCCTGTCCGCTCCCCCACAAATAAGCAACAGGAAGATAAGATCTATGCTTTGTCCGTCTTTCTGATAGCTAAGGGCCTAATGCAGTAACTTGCAGATAGGAGGCACTAATATTTGTTAAACAAGAATTAAAACAAAAATCATTAGACTTTTTGGATGCAGTAACACACTGTCAATAATTTTGAAATCTAATTCAGCACTATCAGACATTCCTGCTCAAATTTATTAAAAGGTAATTTTCCATATTATTATTATTTAGAGATGGGCTCTTGCTCTGTCGCCCAGCCTCCATGGAATGTAGTGGCTCAATCATAGCTCACTGCAGCCTCAAACTCCTGGGCTCAAGCAATCTTCCTGCCTCAGCCTCCTGAGTAGCTGGGAGTATAGGCTCTTGCCTGGTTATTCACCTTATTTTTAATGGAGCAACAAACAATATTGGTTAATTTCTTATATCAGATACTGTTCAAATGAGTTATGAGATATAATTTCTATAAACAGTTAAAACTTTTTCATGTTTCATAAAAATCTTTTGCTAGGTCAGACAGTAATATTCTGAAAACGAATCCATGTGTACAAACTAACCTATCTAATTTGTAACCATAAAGGCTTTTGGTTTCCAGAGTTCAAAGATCTGTGTATGTGAAACAAGATAAATAGCAATCAATAAAGACATGCCTATTGAAATTGTTCTATTAAATAGCACAAAATAAGAGAAAGGAGCTTGGTTAAGTTAGAAAACTAAAACTCCTGTGGTCCACTACTGAAGAAATTCTTGAAGATCTGTCTAAAAATTCATGATATACCTATAAACATCTCTGAAATCACTTCCTGGTTTAAGATAGTACAGTTTTTTGTAACACACTATTAATCCAGAAGTCAACAGGCAAACCTCTTGTTAAGTCAGGTGTCTCCAAGATGCTAGGAAGGTCTTTTTCAACTTCTTCTGTTACTTTTTCCTCAATTTTCAATTCTATTTCAGATAGGCTATCTTCATCTTACCTAGTTATGACTGACTTCAGAGGACTAATTAGACCAACTAAAAATAATTTCTAAAATGTGATTAATATATATTTTAGTTCTAATACATTTCAGGCTTCTAAGTCATTACTTATTTGTCCTATTAATGCATTTTCAGGTTTCCCATACAGCATACATTCCTCAAATTACATATTTGCAAATTTTGGAATTTATAAATAAGTCTTTAAGAACTATGTTTAACATATTTTTGATGGTGGGGAGGTGGAGAAAGCATACATTTCCTAAAGCTGCTGAACCACTTCTAATAATAAACACATGCAACCTGGAAGTGAGGTACGAGGCTACTTACTTAGGAGAGTGCAACCTCTTCAGTTCCCCATGCCTCCCCCATCCCTACCTACCCACTGTAGTTGAAGAAATAACTGGCCTTATTTTGCACCTACAAGCTCTGATCTTATATGATGAGGACGGGCTTACCTGAAGCATCCTGACTTTTGTCTTTCCTGTGATTAGCCCTACTCTGAAATCTGTAACAATTTGTATATTGTTTCAAAACTGCAAAATAATCCTATCTATAACTATCCCATGTTTTATAAATATTAAACTCAAAACTGGCCTAGAAGTAGGAAAAAATAATGAATTAAAGATTATTTTAAGTTACAATTCAGAAAGCATATAAAGGTCATTTTATGACCACACACTAATTTGTTAAAAGAACTTCCGTTAAGTCCTTCTTAGACCTTACATTTTAAAATGTTAGAAGACTGTTAAGAAAGTGTTACTCATCAATCTTTTAAATTCCTATAAGGTTAAAAAAACCATCACTTAGAAAACATGCAGGCACATTCAGAAGCACAATAATATGGGCCATTAATTCTCAACAGTCTATTTCGGATGGAATGGAGTACAAAACTCAATTGGTATTTATGTATGGGGAAAAACATCCATAAATTTAGTCGTTTCTTTCCTAAACTACTACTCAGCCTCAAATACTCTTTGGAAGCAAGCTGCTAGGGGGAAAAAAAACTGAAATGAGAAAAACTCATCGCCTTGTGTATGTCAAAGCAGCAAAGCTAATTGACAGCAATGGTTTACAAATGTTGGCAGCTTAGGATCTACTATCGTAAACAGGTTGCCTCGGTTACTATGCCACTTTGAAAGAACTTAGTTAACCATGGCAGACTGGGCTAAGGGAAACTCCCAAATTATATGTAACTTCCTATTTTTGTACCTTATACAAAGATTCTCTTTTACGAAAAAGCCCTTAACCTCATTATTTCCTTCTATCTGCAGCATTCCTGCCCTCCGCATATCCTTCACCGTGACATTCTCGAGGCTTATGGAGATGCCGTCTCCCATTCTGCACCCCTGCTTTAGCCGCTACACGGGCCCCTCTTTCTTCCCCCCATTTCCCTAAACCTGCCTTCCCCCATAAAAACCATCCCGATGAAGAAGGGCCTCCCCTACTTCCCAGCAAGGCGCACTTTCTCTCTTCTGCGGCAGAAAGATCTGGGCCTCCTGCACTTACTGCTTTTAGCCTCCTCAGGGGCAGAGGCTAGGGACGGGGACAGGGCCGCAGCCTGGGCCAGGGCAGGGGCTGGGGCTGGAGCCGAGGCCGGAGTCGGAGCCGAGTCCAGAGCCGAATCCGGGGCCGGAGCTGGGGTCCCAGCCGAGTCCGGGGCCGGGGTCGGGACCTGGACGTGGGCCACCTCCACCTCCTCCTTCTCCAGGGGCAGCAGCTCCTCCTCCGCCATATTCTCCATAGTTACCGCCTCTGTGCCAGGCCCGCCCGGGGACCCGGAGGGGGGCTCACGGCGGGGTCAGAGAACTGACGTGAATGCCCACAGGGCTGGATCCAAGGAGTGGGGAAGCAAATGGGGAGGGCGGGATGCGTGCAACAGACAAAAAATGAAGAACCAGTGACCAATTCCTGCTAGTAGAAAATAGCCAGAAGCAGCGATTCCAGATCCCCGTTCGCTCCCCGTTCCCCGAGGCGTTACGACGCCACCACAAACTGCGCAGAAGCTTACTGGGGACGGCGTCCAATTGGGTAAGAGGGTTCGGTTTCCACGGTGCGTGTCCGTCTCACCGGCCAACCACCGAACGGAACCAAGACTACAGCACCCAGGGTGCACTGCGCCGCCTGGGGCGGGACCGGCGTTTCAAGCCTCGGAGGAAGTAAAAGCAAATCTAAGCCAACGCTGCGGAGCTTTCGGATGGTAGTCTGGATCGGGGCGCAGAACTACGTTTCCCAGCGGGCAAAAGGTTGGTGGGGCGGGGTGTAGAGGGTGAGGGGTCGTCCCCTTTGGCCTGGGCCTTCGGAGTCGCCACAGTCGCGGCGCTGGTAAGGTAGGAACTGAGGGGTGCGTTGACATTTTACTGGTCAGGTTCCCTCTCGTCCCCCGCCCCCAGTATCCTAGCGGGCGGGCGGCTGGCCGAACTGGGGACTCTGGAGTCACTCGGACCTGGGCGGGGCAATTCTGTGGGCGGATCCGGGGACGAGCCAGCTCTGTGGAGGGTGTGGTTCTGGCCCGGCTTGCCTCCGGGGCTGTCCCTTGCCGGGTGTTAAGGTCTGGTCGGTTCGTGAGGAGCCTGCGGGCCGCGGCGGTTTACTAGCAGCCGACGAGCTTGCCTGTTTATCCAGCTGACTTGGAATTAGGGTCTGTTCTTCATTTCGCACTCTCACCTACACCGTGACCCGAACGCTCTTTTCCTTTGTTTTTGTTTTTGCTCTAGTCTTCATGTTGCCAGTATCAGCAGTTCTGCAGTGTGGCCAGTGGATAGAAATTAGTTGTTTCGCACTATTTTGCATTGGTTTTTAGTAACCAGAGCTCTGAGTGGGTAGAGCTTCGGGGCATTTGATTTTAACGCGTTTCAGATCCCCGAAGCATATGCTAGTGAGTCTCCTGTCCCCGGTACTTCCCTCCTCTTCACTCGGTGGGGCTTCTTGGCGTTCGAGCCTCTCTTGTTCTTTTCTCCACCCTCCCCCCACCCACACCCCCGATGAATCCACTGGGACAGACAGGAGAAAACCTTGAGCTTTCTGGATACCTTGCTTGGCTTGGTCCGAACGTCTAGACAGCAGGGAAGGAGAGGGAAGCCCAATTTAGTCTCGAGAACAACGCTTCCAGTTAGCTTTTCTTAATGAGGTTGATAAATGCCTATCTTGTTAGTCTATTTGTTTTCTTCTTTCAGAACCCCAGAGAAGACATAGCATGATTATTTGGCACTTTGAAGCTCTAACGGGGAGTTAACTCCTCCCCCTATAGTTAAGAAGTATATCTGGAGGGGTGTGTGCCTATGTGTATGTATGTGTGTGTGTTTAACTTCTCTCAGTTTAATGGAAACAGATTATCCCCGTGAAGCTTCTGTGAGTTACAGTCCTAAATCCCTTTTAGTGACTGTCCTTCACAGCTTTTATCTAGTATTCCTGGATGTATAGTTGACTCATGGCTCAACAGTCAATTAAATGGGATAACACTGAGTCTAACTTACAGAAATGCTAACTATATCTGTGCATCATCCAATAATTATTGTTTTCTCTTTTTTTTCTGTCCATGATGGTTTTTTATTTCTAAATGACTAGATGGTTAACTGAAAGCTAGATTCAGTATGTTAATGTTATTTAATACCAGCTGGGAACCAGAAAATAAAAAGTGTTAGATTTTAGTATGTGGATTGTGTGGGATTTTTTAAAAGAGTTTTTAAGCATGGTCTCTGCTTGTAAGACATCCTAAAGAAGGAATCTTCAATGTTTCAAGAATTATATTAAAGAAATAATGTTACTCATCTATTCTGCTGCATAAATTTTACCAAAACATAGTAGCTTAAAACAACAATAAACATTTGTTACTGCACAGTTTCTGTGGGTCAGGAACTCAGAAATGACTTTCTGGGTTGGTCTGGCTTTGGGTCTCATGAGGTTGCAGTGAAGATATGTACCAGGGCTGCTGTCATGTCACTTGATTAGGGGTGCAGTATCATCAGCTTCAAAAGTACCCCACTCACATGCCTGGCTGTTTAGTTGGTCCTGGTTGTTGGCAAGAGGCCAATAGTTCTTCCTTTGTGAGCCTTTCAATGGGCTGTTTGTCCTCATGACATGGTGGCCGGCTTTCCCTAGAGTGAGCAGTCCAAGACAGAACAAGGCAGAAGTCATGATATCTTATATGATTTAGCCACATACCACCATGTAGCAATATTTTATCGGTTGCCCAGGTCAGCGCTATTGATTGTGGTAGGGGATTACATAAGTGTGTGATTACCAAGCGGCAGGAATCATCAGGAGCCATCTTGAAGACAGGCCAGCACAGAAAGTCTCCCCTCATTTAGTTTATGTTTTGACTTGCATAAAATCAATAGGAATTTCACACTAGTATGAATATAAAAACATTTGTTGGAATAAACATAAACATAAATGTTTTTCTGGGATAGTCCACAATACTGTCATCCATTAACAATATTGACTTGGTCCATAGCAGGGCTGGAAAAGTGAGACTGGGATGGGAAGTGGACAGAGGAACTACAATGAACAAATTTGAAGTGGTTCAGAACGAGAGTTAGTATTCCAAGGAAGAAGAATTCGCCTATTTATTCACTTAGTAGGCATTCATGAGCACCTTCTAAGTTTTTAATACAGCATACTCAAGGAGCTCAGGGTCTAGTAGAAAGACAACCTTTCAAGCAAGTATGTATGTAGAACTTACTATTTACCAACCTATGCAAGGTGTGTGTGTGTATTTTTTTTTTTTTGAGACGGAGTTTCACACTTGTCACCCAGACTGGAGTGCAGTAGTGCGATCTCTGCTCACTACAACCTCTGCCTCCTGGGTTCAAGTGATTCTCCTGCCTCAGCCTCCCGAGTAGCTGGGATTACAGACATACACCACCATACCTGGCTAATTTTGTATTTTTAGTAGAGATGAGGTTTCATCATGTTGGCCAGGATGGTCTCAGACTCCTAACCTCAGGTGATCTGTCTGCCTCGGCCTCTGAATGTGCTGGGATTACAGGTGTGAGCCACTGGCCCGGTCCCAAGATGTATTTTACATCCATTGTTTGAGTACCTCAAAAACCCTCTGGGATAGGTTATCTATTTTATGTGTAATTATGGGGATCACTCCACCAGCGTAGAGACCCCTCCGTGTCTCCGCCATTACGGAGTTAGAGCCCGGACATATTTCTCCCCCCCCCCGCTGAGGGCAGTCGAGCTGAGGGAAAAAGAAGGAAGTGATAGAGGCCTGAGTTTGCAGAAGCCTATTCTTGATCCACTGAGCTAATGGCATGTCTGGGTGAGGGCTGCGTGACTATTTATGAGACTGTTGTCTCTTGAAGTTCCCGTTTTGGGCTGGTTTTATGACTCTGTTTACCTGCATTCACTAAATCCTGTGATCACTCACATTTTACTAGAAAAATGCTACCCCTCAAATTATCGCTCACCTTGATGTTATTTACCGTAACTGTAGTCATTGATAAGAGGATAAGAATCTTTATAGGATAAGAATCTTTTGTTTGTTTTGGGTTCAGAGATCTTTAGATAAACCTGTATGCTACCCCCTCCCATTCTTACTTTGTAATTTTCTGTTCCCTCCTGATAAAACTTTTGTAATGGGACCTACGTCAGTCACTGTATGAAAAAACATATATAAGCTCTTGTGCACAAAGAATAAATCGCTGATCTGAGCACAGCTCGTTTCAGACCTCCAGACGCATTTTTCTCTATCTCTCTTTTCTTCCGTGCACTCTCTCTTCCAGGTATTAGGACCCTCTTGCTGGTCAAGAGAACCCCGGCAGACGTGCGGATCTCACGGACCCCAACAGTGAAACCCCATCTTTATTAAGAATACAAAAATGAGCCAGGCATGGTGGCATGTGCCTGTAATCCCAGCTACTCAGGAGACTGAGACAAGAGAATCACTTGAAACCGGGAGGTGGAGGTTGCAGTGAACCGAGATCTCACCATTGCACTCTAGCCTTGGCAACAGAGCGAAACTCCATATAAAATAAAATAAAGTAAAATAAAGACTTCACCCTCCCTCTAGCCTCAGAGGTACGTGGTCCTCCCTGGTGAGATGCCTGGGGAAGAGGGAGAGAAGTGAGGAAGAGAGGGAATGTAGGTGGCTCCTGTGTGAGCTTCGTGGAAGCCAGAAGGAAAAGGAGAGCCTGGGAGGGGCTTCCTGCCTGCCTCCAAAATCATTCCAGAGCATTGATCTTGGGGGACTGCAGAGCAGAGGCCAGGCCCAGGTGAAGGCAGATGCTGAGGTTGCACCCAGGGCAGAGGACTATCAGACTGGAAGTGAATCCTGGGGGCCCAGGCTTGTCTTCCTCAGTGGCCTATCACCCTTGCTACTAGCCATTGAATTCACTGATAAACACCAGCCCAGATTGTTGAGACATCAGGGACCCTGGAGAAGTTCTGTCTAGGCAAGAAGCGATCTGCTGCAACCACGGTTCAGGGTCCTCTTTGTTTACATCATTTTCCATGAGAGCAGCTATTTCTGTGATAATGAAAAGGCCACAGTGGAGTTGCCAGTCATCTCTGCAGCCCTGGGCTGTCCATCCCCAGAGGTCGTGAAATATGAGAGGCTGTAGGCTCCGGCAGGTTTACCCTAGGAGGGCACTGTGCTGCTGAGGTCCTCCAGCACCAATAGAGAATCTCCCCACTTTACAGACAGGGAAACTGAGGTTCACAAAGCCAGTAGTGGTCAGGATTGGGGCTGCAGGCCATGCCTGGGTCTGCTGACTCAACTCTGCTCTTTGCCACATGATATTGGGTGGGAGAGGGGCACTTACATTTATCACCGTGTCATAGGGGGCAGGCGTTATGCATTGTTCAATCCTAACACCATGTGTGGGTATCGACCAATTATGCAGATGAGAAACTGAGGGTTAGAGAGGCTAAGTTGTGAGCGTGGATTGAAATGCAGACCTGCTTGACTCCAAAGCCCTGACCAGCTCTACGCCTATGGAGCTCTGTGGCCTTCCCAGGCTGCCTCCCTTAAGGCTTACGTCGGAGGTCCTGGTCCCCCTAGGGAGCTTTAAAAGGCTTATGTCTGGACCCAGCTCATCAACTGGCTAGAGTGTGGCCTGGATATCAGAGATTCTCAGGGCTCCCCTGGGCCTTCTCTGGCAGCCAAGTTGAAAATCACAGCTCCAAAGGAGGACATTAGCCTTGAGGGCAGGCAGGCCCCGAGCTTTCTGTCCTGCTCTCCAGCCCCAGTTTGTCCAGGAGAGCGAGGAGTGGAGGAATCAGAGGCACTGGCTGGGTGCATTCTGAAGGTGGTGAGCCTGGCCTGCCTGAGTCTTGGCCTCATTGAATATTCTCTCCTGGATCTGGGGTGCCGGCTCAGAGTGAAGTCCCGGAGTGTGTTTACTTTTCCAGGGAACCCGATGGGCTCATGCTACCTCCTCTAGCTTGCCGACCACCCAGCGTGATGTTGGACGCCTTGCTCCAGGCATCCCTGTGGGCCTGGTGCTCTTCCCTCTGCCTGTCATGACCCAGCACGCCCTGGCTTATTTACCTGTGTGCTTATTTCTGTCTCTCTTACCCACTTGAATGGAGGTCCATGGCAAGAGGACCTCATCTGTGGCATCTGTCATGGTGCCTCTGAGTCTAGCACAGTACCTGGCCCCTGGAAGGCACGTGTGTGGAGGAAATGAATGAATGAATGGGGAGGGGCTCACATATCTGGGTGCAGATGTCATGTGTGACTTGCAACTGGTAAGTGCCCCAGTGACTTAGTAAAGAATATTAGGAAACCCTCAGCCCAGGGGGCTGAGTGGAAACCCCTGGGAGGAAAGCCCTTCTGAGAACATGAGCCCTGTCCAGGATGGGAGGGACTGGCAGACCCCCAACTAGTGCCCAGCTCAGGCTGGGCTGGGCCCTGGGGATCTGGGATACATAAAACTGCCCCAGGCTGGTCCCCCTGGGGTGGGTGAGCAGGTCTGTTGCGCACATCCCTTGGTACAGTGAAAATCCTCCAATCTGAATGCTTCACACTTTGCTCTTTCAGCCACGCCGCTGCAGCTGTGGCAGGGGTGGCCCCAATATGCCTGGTGACTGAGCCACATACACCTCCATTTGGAGAGAGCAGCCCAGGGACCAGTGAAGGAGCGATGGGTAACCGGCTCTCCTGAGGGGCCTCAGGCAGGTGGGTCCCCCTTGCTGTGGCCAGACCCACCCTAGCCCCCCACCCCTCCTGAGGCTCCCCTACACAATCAGGGCAGGCTGGGCCAGCAGGCTCACCTGCAGCCCTCAACGCTTGAGGTTCCCTAAACCTGTGCATTGATGCCCCCGTAAGCTTTACAAAGCCCTGTGTCCAGGTCCTCATCAACCAAGTCAGAGTCTCGGTGGTGACACCTGGCCTTTGGTGCCACCAAACAGGCCGCAGAACAGGCTTTTCCCTGAGGAATCGAGACACCTGCTCAAGCCTCTGTTCATTCCTATTGGCGGTTCTGTTGTGGCCAGCAAAGCCATATAATGTCTAGGACAGTCTGATGACACCCAGGAAACCAGGAGGGAGCTTTTGAGACCAGGATGGTCCCGGGAAAGTCGGGGCGTCTGTGACCCTTGGTAAAGGTCAAGGCTGTGAGCTGGGAGAAGGAAGGAGGGATCGCAAGGAGGGCAGCTGAGGCATGCCTGGGGGTTCATGACGGGGTGGGGGGAATGAGCCCGCTGAGGAGTGAGCAGGGCCCCGAGGGAAGGAGGAACAGGGTGCTCTCTAGTTAGGGGCAAAGGGGCTGCCAAAGAGGGAGGAGTCAGAGGCAGACGGGGTCCCGGGGAGGAGCACCAGGAGGGCGGACGATGCCCAGCAGAGCCTGCACGCACATTACGGGGCTGCAGGGAAAGGACAGCAGAAGCGGCTCAGTCCCTCTGAGGCTGGGACCCAGAAAAGGCCGCCATCAGCAGGCGCTTGATGTCTGGAAGGTTGGAAAAGGTTACCATTGGCAAGCTTTTGTGAATGGGCCATCTCTCCCAGAATCCTGTGGAGTGGGCCTGTCCCACGGGAGCTGTGGGGTCCTCGAGCAGCTGCTACCAAGCCCCAGCACCTCCCTCACAGTCCAGATATTTCCAAGCTGTTCCTGCCTCCCTGGCTATCCTTCAGTGATCTCAGCCAAGACAGATTAAACCAGCCACCAAACACGCGTCCCTGGGGCCACAGCATCTGATCAGCCTGGGCTACACAGGGATGGGTCTCAGGCCTTTGTTCTTGGGACCCCACACCTGGCCAACAAGGAGCTGGCTCCTCAAAGTCCCCCCCCTCCACGCCCCGCCCAGGCTGTGCTAAAAGGCTGCTTTATGAATTGTGCACAAGGCCATCTAGAGAGGAAATAATTTCGTGGTGGGAGAGATAAAAGCTTTGCATTCGAGGGCCTAGCTTTTCAGTATATTTAGCAACGCATGGATTATTTTTCAGAGAGGAATTTTGAAAAGTCCTGGGCATAAGTAAGTAAATTAATAAAGCTAAAACTTGTCCCCAAGCCTTGGTGTGGCCTGATGGGTCTTCCCTGAGACTGTCCACATGCAGGTAGGCTCTTTGTGCTAGTTTACAAAGTCGTTTCCTTGCTGTTATCATCTGTGTTAGTCCATTGCTGTAAAAGACTGATGTAATTCATAAACATACTCAGACTGGGTAATTCATAAAGAAAAGAAGCTTATTTTGGCTCACAGTTCTGCAGACCGTACATGCAGGGCTCCAGCATCTGCTCAGCTTCCGGTGAGGCCTCAGGAAGCTTACAGTCATGGTGGAAGGTAAAGGGGGAGTGGCAGGTCACATGGGGAGAGAGGAGCAAGAGAGATGCCGGGCTCTTTTTAACAACTGTTATCAAATGAACTGAGTGAGAACTCACTCATCATCAAGGGATGGTGCTCAGCCGTTCATGAGGGATCCACCCCTGTGATCCAGCACCTCCCACCAGGCTCCAACACCAGGGACCACATTCCAACATGCAATTTGGAGGGGACACACATCTAATTACGTCACCATCAATATTATTTTTGTGAACTACAGCCACTCGTGCCCTGACTCCTGATGTCCCTGGGCTGAAAGTACAGCAGCGTTGTTTTGTTTTTGTTTTTTGATAAGGTCTTGCTCTGTCACCCAGGCTGAGGTGCAGTGATGTGGTCATGGCTCACTGCTGCCCCACCTTCCCAGGCTCAAATGATCCTCCCACCTCATAAGTTTTAAAAATCGCATAAACAATGTCACCATGCATCATGAAGACAGTAAGAGACTTAAACATTTCTGCTGGGTGGGCACAGGGGCTCATACCTGCAATCTCAGCACTTTGGGAGGCTGAGGTGGGTGGATCACCTAAGGTCAGGAGTTTGAGACCAGCCTGGCCAACATGGTGAAACCCTGTCTCTACTAAAAATACAAAAATTAGCCGGGAGTGGTGGGATGTGCCTGTAATCTCAGCTACTTGGGAGGCTGAGGCAGGAGAATCGCTTGAACCCATGAGAAGGAGGTTGCAGTGAGCTGAGATCGCACCACTGCACTCCAGCCTGTGTGACAGAGTGACACTGTGTCTCAAAAAAGAAAAAAAAAAAACAACCATTTCTGTCATTGTTGTCATAATGTGTGTGTGTTTTGAGATGGAATTTCGCTCTGTTGCACAGGCTGGAGTGCAGTGGTGCCATCTCACCTCACTACAACCTCCACCTCCTAGGTTCAATCAATTCTCCTGCCTCAGCCTCCTAAGTAGCTGGGACCACAGGTGTGCACCACCATGCCTGGCTAATTTTGTATTTTTAATAGAGACAGGGTTTTACCATGTTGGCCAGGCTGGTCTGGAACTCCTGACCTCAGGTGATCTTCCTGCTTCAGCCTCCCAAAGTGCTGGAATTACAGGTGTGAGCCACCGCACCTGGCCATCATTGTCATAACGTTGTGTGTGCAGTAAATACCAGAAGAAAAAGAAAGGCAGTCACAACGCTAGCATCCCCAGGCAACTGTTTCCATTTTATGCTTTTCTTCTATGTGATCTTTATAATTATTTCTTTAATGGGCAGGAGTGACATGGATGTCCAGAGCAGCTATAGGCAGCCATTGTGGGTGCAGAGTGGGGATAGACATGTATGAGGACACTCAGGGACCAAGGTCCATCAGTGGCCCCGTGGGGAGCAGGAGGTGGGAGCCAGAAAGGGTACCACCTCACAGGGGAGCGAGGCAACTGACACAGAGACTGTAGAGAGACCCCCAGGGGCAGGCTGGCTCCACTCCCAGCATTGGAGGCTCAGTGTGGAGCTTCTGATGAATCCTGAGACCAGAGAGCCCATGGTCTCTTCAGAGCCTCACTGGCGATAAGTGGCAGAAATCATTTACCATCAATGATAAGAAGCCCAGCCCACACCAGCTTAAGAGGAAAGGGCACTTTGTTGCCTCACATCACTGAAAAGCCCTGATGCGGGGACAGCACTGTTGGAGCTGGGGCCTGAAGGCCGTGAGCAAGCCCCTGCGTGGGCTGCACTCTGGGAAAGACCTGCCCCTCCGGCAGCTCCAGGCATACAGACCCCTCTGTGAAAGAGGAAAAGGATTAACTGATTGTGCAGGCCTGAGTCAAGAGCCTATTAGCGTGGGTGGCTCTAACAAACTGCAGTAGACTAGGGGACTTAACCAAAAACCAGTGACTTCTCATCCCAGCAGGGACTGGGAAGTCTGAGATCAAAGCCCCTGCAGATCTGGCGTCTAGTGGGGCTCACATCAGACTCACAGATGGCTGCTTTCTCTCTGTCCTCACATAGCTAAGAGAAAGATGAAGCCAGCTCCCAGGTGTCTCCCCTGATATGGGCCCCACCTCTTAACCCCATCCCGCTGGGGATTAGGGTGTCAATGGTGAAAGACACAAACATTTGGGAAAGACACAAACATTTAGTCCATAGCAGACAGCCAGAACAAAATACCACGCACTGGCTGGCTCAGACAGCAGAGAAATCCATTTTCCCACATTTCTGAAGCCTAGAAGAAGTCAAGGAGTTCACGTAGAGATCAAGGTGCCAGCAGGGGTGGTTCCTTATCAGGGCCCCCCACTCGGCTGGGAGAGACTGTCTTCCTTCTTTGTCCTTACATGGTCTTCCCTCTGTGAGTGTCTGTGTCCTAATCTCTTCTTCTTATAAGGACAGCAGTCATATTGGATTAGGGCCCACCTATGTGACCTTGATTTACCTTAATTACCTCTTTAAAGACTGTATCAACCAGATATAGTGGCATTTCTGGTTTTCTGGAGGTTAAGATTTCAACATGTGAATTTCAGAGGGTCCCCATCCCTAGGTGTGCCTCCAGATAACTGCATGAGCTTCAGTCCCCAAAAGACCTGAAGACCTGAGAGCATGATTTTTTTCTGAGGTAGAATCTCGCTCCATTGCCCAGGCTGGAATGCAGTGGTGCACTCTTGGCTTGACTCACTGCGACCTCTGCCTCCTGGGTCCAAGCAATTCTCATCCACACCTGGCTAATTTTTATATTTTAGTAGAGATGGGGTTTCATCATATTGGCCAGGCTGGTGAAATTCCTAAGCTCAGCCAGTCCACCCACCTCAGCCTCCCAAAGTGCTGGGATTATAGGTATAAGCTACTGCATGTGGCCTTTTTTATGTCTTTTAAAAATTTAAGTGATAAAATCTGACTGTCACCCAGGTTGGAGGGCTGGAGTGCAGTGAGCTAAAGTGTCATCATAGCTCACTGCAGCCTCAAACTCTTGGGCTCAAGTGATTCTCCCAACTCAGCCTCCTGAGTAGCTAGGATCACAGGTGCATACCACCACACCTGGCTAATTAGAGGCAGAGTCTCACTACGTTGCCCAGGTTGCTCTCAAATTCCATGGCCCAGCTCCTGTGATGGGCATCACCTTGCCTGGTGCTCTCTCTGCATGGAAAGGAAAGGAGGGTCACCCCAGGTGGGGGGCTGTTGCTGAAGAGTGTGCACGAAGGGGAAGGGAGTTCTGACTTTGAGACTTCAGGCCAAATGTCTGCAAATTGATAATGACAGTTTCACTTGGCTAAGATTATAAGCAAATCAAGCAGCTTCTATTGACATATAATGACTAGATTGATCTTAAAAAAAAAACCATTTGGTAAAATGTAGTTGTTCCTAAACATAAAGTGATCCACTTCTTGAATATACTTTGATCCATGTTGAAATGTGCAGGCATGTTGGGGGAAAGGTATCGGCTGCCTTTGATCGCACTCTCACTGTGTGCCAGGAAAGGTGTGAATTGCTTCTCACATGTATGGTCATGATGGGGAGAAAGGTGGGCCCCTGCCAAGTGTTGAATGCTGGCTCCCATAAAGATATGTGTACATCCAAATCCCTGGAAACCTGGAAATGTGACCTAGGTTGGAAAAAGGGTCTTTGGGTCTTTGTAGGTGTCATCAAGTGAAAGATCTTGAGATGAGATCATTCTGGGTTACCTGGGTGGACCCTAAGCCCAATAACAAGTGTCTCCATAACAGAAGAGGAGACACAAACTCAAAGGCCACGAAACCACAGAGGCAGAGATGGGCCAGTGCAGCCACAGGGAACACGTGGAGCCCCCAGATGCGATGAGGCAAAGCCCAACTCTCCTCCAGTACCTCTGGAGGGGAGCCTGGCCCTGGGACCCCTCAAGCTGAAACTTCTGGCTCTGTAATTGTTTTAAGCCATCGAGTTTGTGGTGATTTATTGTGGCAGCCCCTGGAAACTAATACAGCCCCAGAAAGTTAAATCATTAAAATGTTTGAACAAAGGGTGGGTAATTAAATGGAACTGAACTCTGGGATTGCCTGTCGGGTTGAGGTCAGCCAGCACTTCCATCTAGCAAGGCGGGCTGGGAAGAGGATGATACGGGATGGGAAGAGGATGATACGTTAGCAGGAGGAGAAGGTGTGGTGCGGAGCAGGGCAGCAGCCTGCAGAGGTTGGCTGCAGAATCTGGAGGTTTTGTAGGAGAGTTCCCAAATGTTTTGTTCATTTTCATTGAACATATATTTCTAACTATTTGCAAAGTGTCCTGAGCCACACTCAGGCATGTATGTACACACACATGCTCCTTTCTCTCTCTCTCTCTCCCTCTCCCCTCTCATTCTTTCTCTTAATCTCACTCTCACACCGACTCACAGACACTCAATGTGACCAACTACTTATAAATTGGAACTTCAACCATTGACTTTGCTGCTAGTTACTCGATTTAGCGCAAACCTTAGAATACAGCTGTTTTCATCTCTGTGACAAAACTGTTAACAATCTTACCATTGGCAGCTAATTGTCTTTGCGAATCAAAATTTCCATAATGTTCTATAACTAGAAAAAATGCAAAAATAGACTGGAAACAAGGCTGATGAAAATCCATCCACTATAAACTTCAATTTTTAATGTCACCCCTGCCATGATCTGGACTTGAATACATGTCATACTTAAAGAAACACAGCCCAGATCGTAATGCCAGTGTCACTTACACCTTTCCAAAACAGCGAAGGATTTGATCTCCAGAGATTTTTTACTAAAATCTCCGTATGTGTTCCTACTCTAACGCTGAAATCCCAGGGGGACCTGGTATGTGGCATCCTCTATGGAATATATCCTGCCCCCACCCTCATTGCTTTCCTTCCCTTTGAAGAGAGAAAATGAAAATTGACCTCTATGGCTTTTGCCCTTTGACTGAGAGCAGGGGAGTGTGACACTAACTCCTCATGCTAATAATTTGAACCCTGTCCCACCACAGTTATACAGTTGAATATATAAAGTCCATCTATACCTGCAAACTACTGTTTTGGTCTATTTTATAGATTAGCAATATGTACCATATTTCATTAAAAAGGGGAGGGGTCACTATTCGATGTAAACTTAAAACCCACCAGCATGCAAAGAAGAAGCTCAGGCAGTTAGTGGCTGTCTGGGTTTATCCATCAGGTCCAAGGGGATGAGGCTTGATTGAATCCTAGCCTTAATGGGCATCCCCCTTGTCTGGAGGCTGCAGCCCCAAAACTCCTCAACCTGTGAGTTCCCCTCTGAGGCCCATCAGGTGTCATTCCAATGACTCAGCTTTTTGGAAATTCCAGCCAGAAATCCTTCTGGGGAATCCATTCATTTAGCTCCTTGAAAAGGCACCTCTCAAAGTCAATTAACAATTTGGCAGTTCTGTTTCAACACTTAAGTCCGCTGTGAGTTTAATCACATAAGTCAGGTTCCCCAGGTCATCCAAGAGCCATGGGACATTTGCCTGCGAAATGCTACCCCGGGGCTTCCTGGTGAAAACCCAGATCATCGCCATCCCTTGTCATCTCTCATCAGGGTGACATCAGATGATAAACGGCATAAGCGTCAGCATTAGTTTGTCAAGAGTAGGACATTTTGAGCCGGGCACTGTGGCCCATGACTATAGTCCCAGCCACTTGGGAGGCCAAGGCAGGAAGCTCACTTGAGGCTAGGAGTTCAAGAACAGCCTGGGCAACATAACGTGACCCCATATCCACAAAAATAAAAAAATTTAGCTGGACATGGAAGTGCATGCCTGTAGTTCCAGCTACTTGGGAGGCTGAGGAGGGAAGATTGCTCAAACCCAGGAGTACGAGGCTACACTGAGCTATGATTTGCAACCTTACACTCCAGCCTGGGCAGCAGAGTGAGACCCCATCTCTTTAAAAAAGAGTGGGACATTTTGGTACAAGCCATCTGGCTTCAGGCAAATCCCTGCCAGGGTGTGACCTGTGGAAGGCAGGACAGCCAGCTCACCTTCTGGAAGGGGTCACACCAGTGAGTGCTAACGGTGGTGACATCCGACTCATGAAGGGTTTGTGTGGTTTGGGACACCACTCAGCGGAGGGTTTCTGTTTGAATTTGGACTTCTGCTAGTTTCATCCCAAGACTGGCTGTTAAGGCGGTGCTTGCAATGCCACTGCGGGGAGTGTCACTTGGTTCTGGGTGACCAGGGGCGAGTCCTGTGCTTGCACACAAGGATACTCTGTAGGCACCAATTCCATAAGTGAAGCCAGAGTGTAGACAGGTGACCCAGGGCTGACTGGTTTCCAGATTATGACAGAAAAAAGAATTGCTTAAGAAAGATTGGGATAGCTGCACATTCTTTCCTATCATTATGACAAATGCGATCCACATTTGTTGCCTAAAACCTGGAAAGGGAGCCGCCCCATGAGAGCCGCAGCCCTGGGTCGTCTGTGGGACGGGCAGCTGCCATGTTGCCACTTCCTCATCTGACTTTGAATTGGTTGGCGGCTCCCAAATGCATGGGAAAGTGAAGTTGCCTTTCATTTGGAACTGAAAGGGATGCTTACTCAGTTCCTGTCAGGGCATGGGGCTCTGAAGGGAGCTAAGAAATTCTCTAAAGTTGGCAAAAAGTCCATATTCTAATTAGTGTTCAAAGGAGATAGTGGTACCATTTCCAAGCGAAAATCTCCTGTCCTGGAGAAGAAGGCATAATCAGCCTAGACATCCTCTCCCATTTCTAACCATTTTGGAGAGTAGTGAAAACGTGTGCTTTAAATTTATCAGAGGATCTTCCAAATGTGCAAATGCAATTTGTGGGAGTAGGGACTGTCTCTCTAGAGTCCTCTGTGTCCCATTGGGGAGAGTATTCTGGGGTTGGCCCCATCAATGGTGCCTGTGTCACCTCCTCCCACTCCACACCCATGGCAGACATCACCAGCCAATCACAGCATCACTTCCCCAACCCTCACACCCTTCCCAACACCTCCCCACTCCACATCCATGGCAGACATCACCAGCTGATCACAGCATCTCTTCCCCAACCCACACACCCTTCCCAGAACCTTGCTTCAGGCAGCACTCCCAGTGACTCTTGTGGTGTGTTTGCCTCTCTGGCCTTATTATTCAACAGTTATCACGTGCCAGGCACTGAAATGGTCGCTGGTAATACAACGGCAAACCAAAAGAGGAAAAGTCTTGCCTGGGCTCACAGAGACACAGCAGGCTGCTTCCATTTCTGGGCACTGAGCTCTCCAGGAGGTGCCCCACCCCTGACTCCCTGGGGAGGGTCATGCTCAGTGTCCTTGACCCTGTGAACTCATTTCCCTAAGGGCTGGTGCCTCAAGCCTCCCTCTAGCTGGGCCCTCGGACCCCCTCCAGCTGTCCAGGGTGTGTGGCCCACAGCACTCAACCTTTGGTTTGACTTTGGGGGTGCTCTTACCTTCACTCTGCCATCCCAGCAGTGTGCCAGCCTGCTGGGCATCCTCAGGAGGGGTAGATCTTTGGTGTGTCCAGTGCTGCAGGGGAGCAATAGTGAGATTTGGGGGGGGGTCCTCCCAGAGCCCTGTTTATGCAACTGGAGGTGGGGAGGGAAGCACCCTCTGCTCTCTTTCCTTGTGGGCCATCCAAATCTCTTCCCTAAAATCCGCTCCTCCTCCCCAACAACCTCTGATGCTTTATTTCTCCTCTGTGGGTGAGCAATTGGGAGCCTGCGGGCTGTTCTGTCCTGAGCAGATCAGTTTGGGGTAGTCTGGGGGCAGGAAGTGGATCCCAGGACTCTTCCCATCCTTCCTTTCTGCCTGTACCTCTCAGCGGCATCCTGCTTCCGCTGGTCTTGAAACCTGCTGGGAATGAATGAGCTTCACCTGGTCTGCCTTTGGCTAATTAATACGCATCTCTGGCCAGGCCTAAAAACCAGAGGTTTGCATCCGTCTCACTTCCCCTGGCACCCAGGGCCTGGGCCATCATGGTGGCGCAATGCTCTGGAGCTAGCTTTGTCTGTGGGACCTGGCCAAGCAACGAGCCATGGATCCTGTGCCTGACAGCTTCCCTGGTGAGGTGAGGCTGTGAGGGTCACATCACCCTGGAGCCTGCGTCATCCTTGATGGAAGGCCAGTGAACCCTGCCTGTCTTCCTGACAAGTGTGACCATTTAGGCTGAGGGAACAGGACCTCCCAACCCCTCTACAGTGGCTAAGCAGGCTTCCAGCTCCCCCTGCCAGGTGCCCCCTCTGCTGGCAGAGGAAGCTGTGCCAAGTCCCAGCCACAGGGCAGCCTGCAGATTCTGATGCCATCCACTTAGAAGGGGCTTCTCCCAGCCAGGGACCAGCATGACCTGGAGGCAGAGGCCAGCTTTCTGCTTGGAAGTTCAGCCAGATCAGGCTTGTTGAAGCCCTTCTCTGAATCCTGAGAGAAACCCTTTGCCCCCATCCCTGAGTATAAAATTCTCTGTTCTTACATGGATTCTCTTGCAGAGGAATTTGGAGAGAGGCCTGGAGCTGGAACCTGTGCTGGCCGCTTGGTCCCAGGTGAGCCTCTTAGCCTCGGAGCTTGTTTTCTTATTAACAAAATGGGCAACAGGCAACCACTGTGTGTTGAGCAGCTTCTAGATTCTCGGCACTGTAGCTGCGACTCTCGCCTCTGGCATTCAATAATCACCAGCGCCATGGCTGCCACACAGGTATCGGCTATGCTGGGGGCCCCGGGCCAGCCCCACAATGACTTACTCTCTTTATTCTATTGCAAAACACCCAGCTCCTCGCAATTTCAGAGATGGCTTCTTACGTTCCCAGGGTTCAGCTCTGACTACCACGTGGAAGGTTCTCCATTAGATGCAGCAGGGATGGAGGCTAACTGGGAAGGAGGAACTCCTGGGTTTCACTTCTGAAATTAAATTCACATGACTTCTGAACCAACATGAGCAAATAACTAGCATTTTATTGAAAAAACCTCCTCTGTGCCAGGTGATTTATATACATTTTCCTAGTGAACCTTCACAGTGAGATGCTCGTTCCCATTTCACAGGTGAGAATGCTGAGGACACTGAGGCCCTGCTGAGGTCAGCACAGAAGAAGAGCGGGGCAGGATTTGGATGTGGGTCTGATGTCTCAGCCCGTGCTTTTGCATTTCACTGGGCTGCCAACAGATATCATTTAGGAAGGCCCATTGGTGGCCTGGGTCTATGCGGCTGGCAGGCCGTGGCGGTCACAGGGTAGAACCATGGTTTCACAGGGAATTGATCGAGGCCCAGCCTCCTCTACAGAAGGTGCTGGTGGAAGGCCCACTGCTCCCACAGTGAAGAGGCTCCTAGGATAAAGGACCCAGGACCAGAGCATTCCATGGAGGGCCTGGAGACCCCTCTGCCTTGGCTGGCTTTGGCCTCAATCTCAGCCAGCCTGGGTGGCAGCCATGGGAACCTGGATCTGTCTGTGGCGCATCAGACTGGCGGCCCTGAGGATGCTGCGTTGCAAAACCACATTGTCTTGTTTTGACTTTCTCCAAGTTTCCCAGAAAAATTTATTTACAGATGTAAGAACGCTTTATAACTTTAAATTCTCCTTTCATTATGGTAAAATATACACAACACACATTCTATCAGTTTAACCATGTTTAAGTACACAATTCTGTGGCAGTCATTCCCAATGAGTACATTCACAGTGTTGCACAGCCATTCATTTCCAGAACTTTCTTCATCATCTCAAGCGGAAACTCTGTATCCATTAAATAAAAACTCCCCATTCTCCCTCCCCACAGCCCCTGGCAACCACCATTCCACTTTCTGACTATGCATTTGACTACCCTACACACTTCACTGAAGTGGGATCATACAGTTTGAGTCCTTTTCTGATTGTCTTATTTCATTTAGCATGATGTTGTCAACTTCATCCATGTTTCAGCATGTCGACATTTATTTCTTTTAGAAGGCTGAATAATACTCCACTGTGTGGATAGAACACAATTTGTGTATCCATTTATCTGCTGATGGACATTTGGATTGTTTCTGTCTTTCAACAATTGCAAATAATGCTGCTATGAACATGGGTGTACAAGCATATTGCTTGGGGTATATACCCAGAAGTGAAATTGACAGATCATGTGGCTGACATAGTGAAACCCCGTCTCTACTAAAAATACAAAAATTAGCTGGGCGTGGTGGTGGGCACCTGTAGTCCCAAGTACTCGGGAGGCTGAGGCAGGAGAATAGCTTGAACCCTGGAGAAGGAGGTTTCAGTGAGCTCAGATTGCACCACTGCACTCCAGCCTGGCGACCAAGCAAGACTCTGTCTCAAATAATAACAACAGTCATCCTACAGCATGTGAAGTGGTGTCTCGTTGTGGTTTTTTGCCTCTTAACTGTTTAAAAGTTTTAGATCCAATGTAAAAATTCTATTTGTCCTATTCTAACTTATTTATTTTTGATTACTATTGTTTTTATTTTTATTTTTTGAGATGAAGTCTCATTCTGTTGTCCAGGATGGAGTACAATGATACAATTTCAGCTCACTGCAACCTCCACCTCCTGGGTTTAAGCAATTCCCATGCCTCAGCCTCCAGAGTAGCTGGGATTACAGGCACCCACCACCACACCTGGGTAATTTTTGTATTTTCAGTAGAGACAGAGTTTTGCCATGTTGGCCAGGCTGGTCTCAAACTCCTGGCCTCAAGTGATCTCCCTGCCTCAGCCTCTCAAAGTGCTGGGATTACAGGTGTGAGCCACCGCACCTGGCCTTTTTGATTATTTTTAATTGACACATAATAATTTTGTGTATTTACAGGGTATGTTGTGATATTCTGATACATGTATACGATGCGTGGTTATCAAATTTGGGTAATTAGTATATGTATCACCTTAAACACTTATCATTTCCTTGTGTTGGAAACATTCAAATTCTTCTCTTCTAGACATTTGAAAATATATAATAAATAAATTGTTACCTGTAGTCATCCTACAGTACTATAGAACAGGGGTCCCCAGTTCCCTGGTCGCAGACTGGTCCTGGTCAGCAGCCTGTTAGGAACCGGGCTGCACAGCAGGAGGTGAGAGGCAGTCCAGCGAGGGAAGCTTCATCTGTATTTACAGCTGCTCCCTATCACTCGCGTTACCTCCTGTCAGATCAGTGGCGACATTAGATTCTCATAGGAGCACAAAGCCAACTGTGAACCGCACATGTGCGGGATCTAGGTTGCACGCTCCTTATTAGAATGTACTGCCTGCTGATCTGTCAGTCTCCCATCACCCCCACATGGGACAGTCTAGTTGCAGGAAAACAAGCTCAGCGCTCCCACTGATTCTACATTATGAAGAGTTGTACCATTATTTCATCATGTGTTACAATGTAATAACAGAAATAAAGTGCACAATAAATGTAATGTGCAGCCGGGTGCGGTGGCTCACGCCTGTAATCCCAGCACTTTGGGAGGCTCAGGCGGGCGGATCACCTGAGGTCGGGAGTTCGAGACCAGCCTGACCAACAAGGAGAAACCCCGTCTGTACTAAAAACATAAAAAATTACCTGGGCGTCATGGCGCATACCTGTAGTCCCAGCTACTGGGGAGGCTGAGGCAGGAGAATTGCTTAAACCTGGGAGTCGGAGGTTGCGTTGAGCCGAGTTCCTGCTATTGCACTCCAGCCTGGGCAACAAGAGCAAAACTCCGTCTCAAAAGAAAATAAATAAATAAATAAATAAAAATAAATAAATGTGATGTGCTTGAATCATACCAAAACCATCCCCCAACCTGTGGGGATGTGGAAAAACGGTCTTCCACAAAACCAGTCCCTGGTGCAAAAGGCTTAGGATGGCTGCTCTAGAAAACCAGGACTTACTCTTCTTATCCAGCTGTAATTTTGTGTTCATTAACCAGCCTCTCCCTCTCCTTCCTCTCCTCCTACCCTCTCCAGTCTCTGGTAACCACTTTTCTGGTCTCTGCTTCCATGAGACCCACTGTTTTAGCTTCCACATGTGAGCAAGACTGTGTGGTATTTGTCTTTCTATGCCTGGCTTATTTCACTTAGCGTATTGTCCTCCAGGCTCTTCTGTGACAGAATTTCATTCTTTTTTTAAAAAATCAGATTGCCCAATAAGATGACTTTCCTGTTTACCTAACCTTCCCTTGGCACTACATTTGATATTATCAGTCTTTCAAAATATTCGCAAGCAGTTGAGCAAAAAGTGGTGCCTTTAATAACTAGGCTTCTGAGGCTTCATCAGTAGGTAGGATCTTTGCTGGGGGTCTGTAGAGAATGCCCCAGTCAAGTGAAGGAAACAATAGCTAAAAAGTTCTTTCTTCCTCCTCCTCTGTCTATTGAGAGGTTCATCTCATTTAGCTTTTCCTACTCTAGTAAGCTAACGTAGTGAGTCTTAACGGTCAAGCAAGTCTTGCTTATCTGGGATTAAATGCTACGTGGTTATAATGGATTATTCCTTTACTACGCTACTTGATTTGATTTGCTAATATATTAAAATGTTTGCATAGATGATCATTAGTGTGCTCTCCTTTCATTTTGGAATCAACCTTGTAGTATCCTGAAAAATATGTGAATTCACTTTCTAGATTGTTACATGCTCCAAAACAGTTTATCTAATACGATCATTACCTATTTTTGAAGGTTAAGTAAAAAGTGTCTATAAAAATAGCTGGGCCCAGGCATTTAAACAAATGTTCAGTCTTCTACTTTGGTCTTTCATTAACTATCCAAATTCTTTGGCAATTGAGCTATCCAAGTTGTCGATCTCTTTTCAAGCCTTTGGGGAATAGGTTTGAATATACTTCTTGTCTACTGTTTCTCTTAGTGTGTTCTGATTCTAACCCACTCTTTCTGGAATTTCTGTGAGATGGCTTGGCAACTTCTGCATCTATCGTCCATGCAGCCTCACATTTTCTTTATGGTTTTCATACCATTTCCCTTTTGTGCTACGTTCTGAACAGGACTTTAGCTCCAAACTCCAGAAACTTGCTCTTCAGGGGCTTCCACTTTTCTTCTTGTTTTTTTTGAGTTTTCCTTTTAACAATCATGTGTTAAGATCTTCAGTTGGTTCTGTTTTTTTTGTTTTTTTTTTTTTCTCCCGTGGCCTGATCTTCATTTCCCTAAATATATTAATAGACTTCTTCTTGTTTTTTTTTTGTTGATAGGGTCTCACTCTGTCACCCAGGCTGGAGTGCAGTGGCATGATCTCAGCTCACTGCAACCTCCACCTCCCAGGTTCAAGTGATTTTCGTGCCTCAGCCTCCCGGGTAGCTGAGATTACAGCTGTTGCAACGATGCCTGGCTAAATTTTGTATTTTTAGTAGAGACAGGGTTTCACCATGTTGGCCAGGCTGGTCTTGAATTCCTGGCCTCAAGTGATCTACCCACCTCAACCTCACAAAGTGCTGGGATTACAGGTGTGAACCATCATGCCCAACCAAGATACTTCTTTTTAAATTTCCATTTATTTGTAATGAAAACTCACTTTCTCTAGGTGGTTTAGCTGTTGAGTTTGGTGACTCTCAGTGTGTTCTCCTCAATTGTTTGTAGTGTCTTCATTAACTGCTCATTTTAGACGGGGAGGTTTCCTGCTGACACATCTGTAAGTGGTATATCTATTTACCCTCAGCAATTGCAGGTGAGAGGCAGGAATGCATTGCCAGGTGGGGTGGACCAGTAGGTGGTCTTCTGGATGCAGGCACTTAGCACCTGTCACTTGCAGCCCTGTTCTCTCCCCTGTACCTGCTCCCACTGAATTGGAAGCAGCTGCCATTTCCAGAATGTGGAGCTATGGTTCCTCATTCTCACTGATACCACTGTTGCATAATTTCTGGCCCACTGAAGGTATCTCTGTTCTGATTATCTGTTGCTGAGTAATGAATCACTCTCAAAGGTAATGGCTTAAAACAACCATTTTATTATCATTTCTCATGGCTCTGAGAGTTGATGGGTTTGGCTGGGGAGGTCCTGTTTTGAGGCCCTCCTCTTATGGGCCTGCAGTCAGACTGTGGTTGGGTGATGCTTATCCGGACATCAGATGTGACACCCACCTGTGTCGTCTTCATGTGGCTTGGGCTTCCTCACAGTATGGAGTCTGGATGTCAACAACAAGCTTGCCCACAGGGTCAGGCAGAAATGGAATCAACCTTTCTGATCCAGCTAGTCACATGGCATCACTTCTGCTGTAGTCACTGGCCCACCAGGGTTCCAGGAGAGGAAGGAGAGACCCCAACTCTGGATAGGAGGAGCGTCTGACTCCTTTGGGAGAAAAGCTATGTGGGTTAGAAGGTCTTGTAGCCATCTTGGAAAATGCAATCTGCTACAACCACCTTTTCCCAGCACTGCCAGGAATTAACTTATTTTCTTAAACACCTTTTCTGCCTTTTTAAAGAACTTAGAGGCAGGAGCATGGAGCCAAAGCTTACACTCACCAGTCACCTTGAGGTGATCTCACCTCATGGCTTATTAATTTGTATTATTCCCACCACTCTATCTTGCAGTTCATACCATCTCACCTTCACGGTGTACCCAGCTGGTGCTCCACCCAGAAGCCCCCTAGGGCCAGCTGGCACGGTGCAGGCTTGAGGTGGAGACTGCCATCTTGGCCTTGTTGGGCACAGCCACAGCAGCAATCATAGACCCTGAGGGTCCCCCACCAGCTCTGTAGACCCCCTGCCTCCTAAGGCTTTTGGAGACTGCCATGATCTAGAGTTGGGAGTGCTCCAGGGAGTTCTCATGTGTGCTCCTCCACATATGAGAGCCACTGCCACTCTGGCACCAATATAGAATGGCTCAGTCCACTTTGAATGATCTCTCTCTTCTTAAAACCTGAGCACAGGTCCCCATGGTCTGCCCTCGGCCAGTCCAGTAGGCAGGGTGGGCACAGCACAGCAGTGCCTGGCTGCCCTGTCTCCCTCCTCTCACTGAGTCCTCCTGCACGTGCATGCTGGTGATCTGCCCCACCGTCCTTCAGACCGGAGGTGCCTAAGAGAAGGGGCAGGCACAGGGGGATTTGGAGGCCGTGCTGGATGGAGCAGCAGGGCTTAAAGAGGGCACTGCTGCCCTGTGAAGCCGAATTAGGGCCTGGGAGCTGCCTAGGTCTGGACCCCACAATGGAGATTGGGAAGTTAGGGGAAGATTGTGATCCCTGCTCATCTCACCCAATGCCCACATGAGATTCTTAGGAGCTAAATGAACAGAGCCTCCAGCCAGGGCTGAGGCTAGGAGGCCTCTCTGGAAGGTGAATTTGCTTTCTCTTGCAACAAGGGAAGCTCGAATTCTGCCATAAGGATCTCCATTCCTCACCAAGAAGTCTGGAGTCATGCCACACGTAGCTGGATCAGCACTGCCTTTTGTTCTGATGCGACAGTAATTAAACTTGTGTGACAATGTGAAATCCTGACGAACGACCTCCTTAATGTCAAAGTTTCCTAACTTTTCAGGGAAGAGAAAATAGGGCAACTGCATCATATTGCAGACAGTGAACTTGGATCTTTTAACTTCATTCCTACAAGAAAGCTGCCGATGGAGGGAAATGGATAGGGACCGGCCTGACCCTTGGGTCTCGGGTACAGACGGGACAGGGCGGTCTGCTGAGAGGTGAGGGAGGAGGCCTGCAGGGACATTTTGTGAGGGTGTCTGAACACCATCAACTTTGCCTGCGTCTGCTCTTCAGGCTGTCAGCAAGTAGCACTGTGTCCTGCAGCAGCATGTTAAAAAGCTGATTTGGTTCAGGCTTTTGAAAAATCAAAACAAGACAAACATCCACCCTGAGACGAACAACAACTTTTTCCCAGGCTTGCGAGCTCTGTGGCTGGGTTGCCCTGGCAACGACACATTTTGGGTCGGCCGCTTCCCTGGGCCTTTGTTTCCCGTGTGCACAACGGGGATGGGAGAAGGTCAAGGTCACTTCCGGCTGCACATTCTGGGAGGCAAATCTGCACCTCGGGGGCCTCTCTCCTGCCCTTTAGTCCCTGGCCGGCATCTCAGCGGGGAGAATAAAGTCATCTGTGTTGCGGCTTCCTGGGGCCTGTTCCTTGGAAACAGATAGTCTGATGGGCGATGATGGCAGCTGCTGACTGCCTGTGGCCTGGCTGCCGCTGGCCACTTGGGCCCCTGGAGCTGGGAGCCTTGTTACGGCACCCCCAGACCCACTTCCACAGCCACAGGACCTGCCTGCAGTCTCTTTCCCTTTTCCTGGAAACTTCTGTCCCTTCGTCCACTCCCGATGAGTCAGAGCAGCTGATGGAGAGGAGTGCAGAGCCCCGGCCAGAAACAAATGGCAAAGGCAAGGTGTGTCTCCTCTCTAAGGTCGCTAGGCCACAGCAGCAGTGGTTTACACTTGGGCCTGGAAAGGAGCTGGTGCTATAGCCACCCATGACTCCGGAGGCCCCATTCATCCAGCAGACCTGGAAACACCAGCAGGCCTGGCCAATTCACCCCAGAGCTCAGCCAGCGTGGACAGTCAGTCTCGGCCACCAGCACCTTCCTCAGGCCTGGGAAGATGAGGCCAGCTCTGCCTGGCACAAGCACTAAGTTTTGTTCCCTGTGCCCCAGGCAGAGGGGGCTGCCCTGTCAGAGGCAACTCCCATGTCGCCTGAGCCTGAGTCTACCTGCTAAAGACGGGGCAGCTCTTCAAAAAGACCTGTGGCCTCCTGGGTCCCGGCAGCATCCATGAAAGTGAAAAGAGCAGAAAGTTGACTGGCACCATTTTCTGAATCTCTCCCTGGACCATCTGTTCCAGTGACTGCTGTTTTCTAACAGAGCACCCCAAAACTCAGCAGCATACCACAGCCATCTTCCCATGCTTGTGGCTCTGCGGGTCTGGAAGTTGGACAGAGCACAGCAGGGCCGACTCGCTTCCATCCTGTGAAGTCTGAAGCCTCGACTGCAAAGACTCCACAGCTGAGAGGGATCCAAGAGCTGTAATCATCTGAAGATGCCATCTCTCATGCTTCCCCTACATGATGCTGGCTGTTGGTGGCACCTCAGCCAGGCTGTCAGCCACAACACATGGCCTCTGCATGTGGCTTGGGCTTCCTCACAGCATGGCGGCCTCATCACAGTCAGACTTCTTGCCTGCAGGTTCAGGGCTCCAGAGGTGAGTGTCTGCTTCATTGCCTTTTCCCATTGAGCTCTGGAAGTCATGCTGCATCATTTTCACCACATTCTAGTGGTAAAGCAAGTTACAAGCCCCCCAGAAACAAGGAAAAGAGACATAGACTCCACTTCTTGATGGGAGGGGTGACAGGATGGGAAGTACTATTGTGGTCATCTTTGGAAAGCATAATCGGACATGCCACCCTCCTGGCTTTCCTTCCCACTCTGCCCTAGCCACGGTCCAGCTGCACAGACAGCCTTGACCAGGCCCTTCCAGTGCCTCCTTCTCTTCCTAACAGCTGCTGGGCAGGTCCTCCATAGGCCCAATAGTGAGCTGGGCCACCCAGGCATGGGGGAGGCACCTCCATCTCTGCCTTTTCACCATGGCTGGGTGAAAGGGGCAAGCTCAGTGTTAACTGGAGTCCACAGGGCCACTCAGTTTGATGGAGTGCCCCAGGCTTCCCCAGGGGCCTGGCCTGCTTCTCTCACTATCCATGACTGTTCATGTGGCTTTTGGTCTTGTGTTTCTTGGCTTGTGAGTTGTGGTTCTGGAATGAGGGGAGCCAGGCAGAGTCTCACCCTGGAGCCAAGCAGTGGGGGGTCCTGAGAGCCCCCCGGGGACCCAAAGCTTCCTTTGTGGATGGTGTCCCCTTTGTGGCTGCAGTTTAGGGGCCTTGGGACAGAATCTTTGCCATCCTCTGCCCTATTTGTATCAGGGGCAGGCTAATACAAATGAGTTCTTGGTGGAATACAGGCTCTGTGTGGCTGACGTGAGTGTGAGCTGCAGGCTTGCCTTTCGTGGCTGAGTTCTGAGGAGTTTTGCTGAGAACAGCACAAGGGTTAGTAGGTCCCAGCTGTGAGCTGTGGGACTGTTGTAGCTGTAGAGTCTGCTTTTGTCAAAAAACTCTCAGGAAAAAATGTTCTCCGGATTTCCAGACCCTTTTCTACTCTTTCCCCTATTCCCAATGAGCCCCTGGGCTGCAGACCCCCGAAATTCCCTAGTGTGGACACAGACCAGGCCTGCACCTGACTATGGGGCCACACGCTGGGGACATTAAAGTATGTATGTGCGTACACACACACACAAACACATACATACACACAAACCCCCCCACACACATACATACTCACAACCCCCCCACACACATACACAACACACACAAACACACACATACATATAAAAACACACACACACACATATACACAACATACACACAAACGCACACGTGCATGCACACACAAACACACGTGCATGCACACAGAGACCAGACTATTCATAAGCCTGTAGCACATGCAAAAAAGCCAAGTTACATTGAAAAAAAATTTCTATTGCACAAGAAATACAAGATGCCAACTAGAACGTCTGGAGAAGAAAGTCGCCCCGCAGCCGGCCCCCAGGCAGGCCGCTCCTCTGGGCCTCTGCCTGCCCGCGCTGGCGTGTCTGTATTTACATTCGTCCACACCCGCCACAAGGGTTCCTTTCTCCCCAGAAGGCATCATACTTGGGAATACTTGGTAAAGTAAACTCATCAAGGCCACAAACTCTTCTCAGAGAGCCCAGGAGCCCAGGGGCAGCCATTTCTCAGCTGGCTGGTCCCCTGTCGCGGTGGGGCCAGGCAGAGCCAGAGAGAGGGAAGCGTCCGGCTGCTCGGAGCGGGGCTCCCCCTGGCGGCGGGCGCGGGAACTGCTCCCACCAGAGGGTTGAATGGGGGCAGGTGCCCTGAGGAATGGGCTGGAGAGGATAGCGCGGCTCCCTCCTCTCCCGGGCTTCAGCGTGGGAGAGGAGCTGTTACATTTGGTAGACAGCAGACCTTTTTGCCCAAGCCCCCAGCTGATAGCCACCATGGTTTGCTGAGTTCTTTCTCTCTTCTGTGGGATAAAGAGGGCCCAGCCCCCAGCTTTGCCCACCTCTCCGTCACTACCTGGAAGTTAATGGTGACTGGGGAGGGTTGGTTTTTGGGAGAGAGGCTGCAATGAGGAGTGTCACATTTTCTGGAGCAACAAGGAAGCCTCTGCATCCAGACCCTCACATTCCCCCCTCCAGTGTCCACCTGCCTGTCTCCCTTTAGCAAGTAAGGAAGTTCTCTCAGCGCAGCCCCGACCTTGGTGCAATCCCTCCCTGAGAACTGGGAGGAGCAGATGCCCTACCTTGAGCCATGGGAGTTCCTCTGTAGGTCCTAGTCGCTTGGGAAATGCCAGGCCCCTCGCTGTTGGTTCCTGTCCCTGTCCCTGTGCTGGGGGCAGCTGTGTGCAGCTGAAGAGAACTTTTAAGGCCAAGCCTAAGGTTCAGGGTCTCCTCCATGACCAGAACAGCAGTAGACAGCAGGAAAGACGTAACACTGGCCATGAGCATGCCAAGGTCAGGAGGGTGGGCTTGGGGAGGGGGCATGGATGTCTCCAAGGAGTGCTGAAGGAAAGACTGGAGGCTTTGTGCACCTGACCTGTACTCGGGAAGCCAGGGTGGGGCTGCGACATTGTCCCTGGTGCGTCCTCTCCGTGGTGGGGATCTGTCTACACATACACCCGTACCACTTGCTGTTCCAGAACGCCATCCCTGTATAATTTTCCATCTCTGTCAGTGAGGACCCAGGATCTAAGAGGCATAGAAATTTGTGCTGGGTCTGGCAGCTGGCAATTGTCAGAGGCAGGATTTGAACCTGGGCCCGTGTTTCCAAATCCCACGCTCATCACCACATTAAGGAAAAGCCCCCTGGGGCTGAGCTGTGGCCATTCCTTTAGTCCTCAGCATGGCCTTGAGGGGGAGATTTGGGGCAAAGCCCTGGGTCTTTGGCTTTTGAGGTTTCCAGGGCCCAGCCTAGGCCCAATTCCCGGCTGCCCCTCCTTGTACTCAGGGGTCTTGGGCTCTTCTGTCTGGAGGCCCCCGTGGCCTCCATTGCGATGGAACCTGGTAGTTTGTGGAACGTAGCCATTGGTTCTTCATCACAACCAAGGAGGCAGGGCGTGGAGGAGCCGGCTGGGGGTCACCTAGCCAGGAGGTGCTGGAGGGAGTGTGGGCCCCGTTTTCTGACCCTGACCCTGGCTGCCCCGCATCAAATTGCATTACCCAGCATTTCTCTGTTCTCTCAGGTCCGACCTCTGAACATAAAAGTGAATGAAAAGGAAACCAATAATGGGAAGCTCAAAGGACAGGGGCCTCTGGGGTGGGCAGACTAGTAGCTGGAAGGGGTCCAGCCCTGATTCCTGAGATTGCCTTGGCCTTGTGCAGCCTCTGGGCCCCCGCCCAGTGGGCCCCACTGATGGGCAGGCTGGGCTCCAGCCATTGTCTGCTCCAAGGCTCTACTGAGGAGCAGAAACCTTGCACCGAGGGCAGAAACACCTAGCGTGCCTTGGATCCAATTTAAACCGTTTTGATAAAGAAAGTCCAGATAAAGAGTTCATTCACTTCCACTTCTCCCGCCGCACTGGATATGAGGCTTTGGTGACCTGATGCTGCTATTTCAGAGGTGGAGGTGTTTTCTAGTTCCTTCCACCTCATTGTCGGCTAAAGCTTCCCCCCGTCCCCATCCTCTTCCTCCCCTCCGTTCTCCTCTGTCTCCAGACCTGGGTAGTCGTTGTGCTGCTTAGAGGGCAGGGTTGGCACAGCTGCCTTGGCTGGACTTGGAGATGGAGGACGGGGTTGGGGTGGGAGAGATGTCACCTGGCACACAGCACACGGCACATCCCAGAGGCCACTCGGGAGGAAGGGAAGACGTCAGCTCCTGGTGCTCATGTGCTGGAAGCCACCACTGCATTGCAGGGCCTTTTAGGATCTGCATAGGGGTCTCTGTGTGCTTGGAGGACAGGGGCCAGGCAGGCTCTCCAGAGTGTACAGAATAAGCGCCTTCTGGAGATTGTGCGCATGCCCAGCCTGCCACACCCACACCAGTGAGACCAGGACTGGGCAGCTCCTGGATGACACCAGTGAGGGGGCCAAGCCGAAGCCCGGGAGGGACGGATGATGCAGGATCTAAAATGGCAGTCACTATCGAAGTCGGTAGAAACCGGTTTCTGAGCTGGCTCCCAGCTGAGCAACAGCAGGTCCTCGCTCTCCTGGCCTCTGTTTGGTCAAGCATGCGATTAAATGGTGGGGCACTTGGGGGCTGTGGGAGATGATGGGCTGCAGCAGGAACTGGGGAAGTGGGTGACTGGTGCCTGAGAGTCTTGCTGAGCGTCCCGCTGTGCTAAGTCCTGGATGCAGGTCCTTTAATTCCTTGGTTTTACAGATGAGAAAGCTGAGGATCAGACAGCTGCACAATAGTGGCTGAGGTGGGGGGTTACAGTGAAGGGTACGCCACACCCCAGATGGAGCTGAGTGGGCAGGAAGCCCCAGGTCTTGGCCACAGCAGCCTGCTGTGCATTGATCCCGCAAAAGGTGTTCATTATCTGGGACACGGCAAGAAGATGGTGGTGGAACACTGGTGGCGCCGGCCCAGTCTTCTGGGACGGGGTCCTCAGCACAGCCTGTGACTGCTCTGGTCCCACTGGCCGGCTGGGGCTCTGGAGGGCTGGTGAATCCCAGGTCTCATGGCACCTCTGGGCAAAGGGGCTGGACTTGGATGTCGGGAGCTGAGGAGTATGTGGGGATATGTGTCAAGGGGAATTTTGATGACAGCTGTAAGTCCCGGCAGCAGAACCAGCAGAATGCATTGGCCACCTGAATTTATCCAGCCTCTGGAAAGTGCCCAGTTGGGAAGGAGACTGACAGTGCTGTGGGGGAAGGGTGGCTGAGAATCCTGGCCCCTGTCCCTTAGTCCTTGGTGGATGGCAGAGGGAGAGAGGGCTTCCGGATGGCAATGATCCGAAACTCGACTCTCCAAAGAAACAACGAGGGCACTGGAGGCCCAGCTTCCGGGCCAGGCCCCAGGGCGGAGAAGCCGCTGCCCCTTCCCACCCCAGGAGAGGACACCAGCTGTGCTCATCAGAGGGTAGGCACTCCCAGCACCCAGCCTCCCTCTCATTCAGAAACTCCGCTCCAGGAGAGGGTTTTAGAGGCTGGGTATACTAGGTACGCCAGTACCTTGGGGTCCTTCTGAGACCAGGAACCCATGCTTTAGGCCTTCGAGGGCCAGCAGTGATTGGATGGGAGCACCCCCCTCAACCCCCTCATCCAAGGCAGTTAGAAGAGACAACACTGCAGAAGGCCCTCTGTCCTGCACCCTCGGGAAAACGAGATTCCTGTCCAGCCTTGGAGGAGCAAGGCAGTTGCGTACTACTTGGACAAACGGGTTGTTTCTGGATTCTGGGAACTGGGTAACTGACAATGGTGCCTTTCTGGTGTTGCTGCCAGGACGCTTAGAGTCCCAATGGGGACCAATCACAGCATGGATGTGCACTCTTTGGTTCCATAGTAATTTTATAGTAATAAAGAATGAATATTTTAGTTGGGCACAGTGGCTCACACCTGTAATTCCAGCATGATGAGAGGATGAGGTGGAAAGATCCCCTGAGCCCAGAAATTTGAGACTATCCTGAACAACAGAGTGAAACACTGTCTTTACAAAAAATAGAAAAAATTTAACCAGGCATATTGGTGTGCACCTGCAGTCCCAGCTACTCAGGAGGCTGAGGTGGGAGAATCATCTCAGCCCAGAAATCAAGGCTGTAATGAGCCGATATCACACCATTGCACTCCAGCCTGGATGACAGAGTGAGAAACCTGTCTACAAAAAAAAGAATAATTTTGTAACTTTGATTTTTCTTATTGCAAAAGAAATTCTACATATAAACAATTTAAAAGAAAGGAATAAAAGTTAGAGGCCATCCCAGTAGCCAGGAGTAACCACCGCTGGTCCATGTCCTTCCTGCCTTTTCATTTATACATTTATATACTACTCCACAGTTTTTGAATAAACGTGATCCCCAGGCCTCCCCGTTTCACTTAGTGTATTGTGGGTGCCTTTCTTTGCCTTTCACCATCCCCCTCCCAGAGCCTCCGTTCCCCCTTAGGCATGCTCTCTGGCTGGCCTTTATGCTCTGTGGAACCCCCCATACAGCTTTCAGAACACGAAGGGTGTTATAGGCTCAACTGGGTGCCCTGAAATTCATGTGTTGAAGTCTTAACCCCCAGTACCTCCGAGTGTGACTGTATTTGGAGACAGAAGCTTTAAAGAAGCGATTAGGGTAGACCCTAATGCAGTAGGACTGGTGTCCTTATAAGAAGAGGAGATTAGGACATAGACACGCACAGAGGGATGACCATGTGAGGACACAGCAAGAAGGGTGGTCATCCTCAAGCCAAGGGGAGAGGCCTCCGGAAAACCAACCCTGCCGACACCTTGACCCTGGACTTCCAGCCTCCAGAACGTAGCCTCCTGTTACTAAGCAGGAGGAGTAATTCTGAGCCGGCATCCCCATGCCTGGGAAAGGGGTTTGCAGAATGGGGAGGGGGCCTACGGCAACTGGAGGGGAATTTCCAGGGGTCAAGCTTCCTGTTGGCAAGAGGGATGTAACAGAGATGTGAACCACAGCAATGTCAGAGATGGCTTTCCTCCCTGCCACCATCACCCCAGAGAGGCGCAAGATCTCCCAGTGACAAACAATGGGCTGCCATGCCATGAGCTGTGGGCTTCTGGTTGGGGTCTTTGATCTGCAGCCCCCAGGGATGAACCCTAGTGCTTGAGACTTTTGGGGTACTGTAGGGCCATTGTTCCCAGCCCCTCAGAGCACAGCTAATATGTCCCACTCCCTGAGGGTTGTCCCTGCCCCACTGCTGAGTGACAAGCTGTGCCTGGTGAGGCCCCTGTGCTGATCTTTCTTCCATTGCTCACACCTCCCCTGGGTTCTCTGGGTTCCCTGGGTTGTAGCCTGGAGTGGGCTGAAGGTGCCCTTGGGAAATGGATGCCACTCTCTTCCAGATCTTTCTGCCCTTATGTCACAGAAATGGAGTCAGTCATCCCAGCACTTTCGGCCAGCAAACCTGAAGTGTCTTCATGGTCAACTCCCTCTGCCTTCAACCACACGAGCATTTCCTGGGAGCCAGGCTGGGTGCCAGGCTGTGAGGACGCTGCTGGCCTCATGCACTACTGCCTGAGCAGAACTCCGAGCATGACTGCATGGTCGATACCCAACTTATCAGGCTCAGGAATCTGTTAAACATGAAACCATCAACCCTCTCCAGATGGTAACACACCACTTCCACATCTAACATACAACTCCTGAGTTTTGGCAGTTCCTCCAGTGAAACACTGATTTAACATTCTTATTGGATCCCATTTGTAAATATTTAAAGTCTAAAATGTTAGACACTCTCTAGTGCTTCGAACACTCAAACAGTCAAAACACGTGTAAAATGCTGTGTCGGTTACACAATGAAACACTCTGCTCTCTCTGGAACTGACCCCAGTGCTGAAGGCTGTTTCCCACCTCCCCTCCTCACCCCACTCCCTGTCTTCCTGCAGGTGCTCATAGCTCTTCCCAGGGGTTCTGAGCCTTCCTAGGGTTGCGGCCACCATTCCAGACCCCCGGAAAAGAGACAAAGCCTCAGAGTGTGACCGATAAGAGCTGAGGACACAGGGGCCAGGGTGTCGACGGTTCGTTTGGGGCAGTGCTCCCAACTGTTCCCCCCAAAGTGACTGGAACCTGAGCTGTGGGAAGTAGAAAAGTTCCTCTTCAAAGTTCCCTTTCTTAAGAAAAACTCGTGTTAGAAATAATCGTTTGTTTTAAGCCCTTTCTTCAATAACCTTCTTGCTTTTTGCTAGAAGCCCTATCCTAGGCAGCATGTCTGTGTTAGACATGCTCACAGGCACATAGTATGTTCTATGTCCTTGTACTTTAACCAAGATATCTGTGCTGGATGTGCTCACAGGCACGTCCCAGCTCGCAGCCTACACCCCTTCCTTATTTAGACTTCCTTTTTTTTTTTGCTCTCCATTGTTTTTACCTGTTTAGAAAAGTTTCAAGTTATTAGCCAACTGAGTTTTAGTTTAGATTGTGAGGTCTGTCTCCAGCCAATGGAGATCAGACACAGCAGTAAGGAGAACCCCAAATGTGTAAGAAATATATATGTCTGCTTTCCTTTGTTTGCTGTACTCTTATGGCAAGATTGCTAGTGGGACTACCCCTTCTGCAGGAAGTAAAAAGAATTGCTTTGCTGAGAGATCCTTTGCCCCAGTACTAATTTTTCTTTGCGGCACCAAAAATAAAACTTTTATACATAACATGAGCTCAGGCGTTAGGCTTCGTCCTGAGTGACGAGTTCCCTTATATGTGTGTGCATGCACATGTCATGTGTATGTGTCTGCACTTATATGTGTGCATCCATAGGATGTTAGAAGCTCAAGGTTTTCATGAAGCTTTGTGTTTGTTTGCAGCCTGATGTCTACCTCCTGAAGCGAAGGTGTCATTTGCCCCACTCTTATGATATGCTGGCGGTACATATACATGCTGACAAGATATACTTCCAGCCGGGTGCGGTGGCTCAGGCCTGTAATCCCAGCACTTTGGGAGGCCAAGGCAGGTGGATCACAAGGTCAGGAGTTCAAGACCAGCCTGGTCAAGATGGTAAAACCCCATCGCTACTAAAAATACAAAAACTAGCCAGGTGTGGTGGCAGGCACCTGTAATCCCAGCTACTAGGGAGACTGAGGCAGAGAATTGCTTGAATCAGGGAGGTGGAGATTGCAGTGAGCCGAGATTACACCACTGCACTCCAGACTGGGCGACAGAGGGAGACTCGGTCTCCAAAAAAAAAAAAAACTTATGCTTCTGTGGCTTGCTTCCCTAGCACCAGGGAAGCGTACCTTGTTAGCATGTGCTAGACCGGCCGATTTGAGGGTCTTTCCTAGGCTGGGAGGGGTAGGAGTGTGCAGGCGGTTCACTGTCTGAGGACAGACGGCTGCCCCGCATCTGTGGGCCCCTCACTGTTGGACCTCTTTCTAGCTGGTCATCAGTGTGGCCCCCAGAGCAACAGCTCCTACACCCTTCCAAGATGGGGATATACATAAATATATACATGTACGATGAGCTCTAACCTTTTCCATCAGTACTACAATGTACATGCTTGTTAGTAACTCTATTGGTATCGTTGCAACTTATTTTTTTGAGACGGTCTTGCTCTGTTGCCCAGGGTGAAGTGCAGTGGCGTGATCTTGGCTCATTGCAACCACTGCTCCCGGGTTCAAGCGATTCTCCTGCCTCAGCCTCCTGAGTAACTGGGACTACAGGCACACGCCACCATGCCTGGCTAAGTTTTGTATTTTTAGTAGCGAAGGGGTTTCACCATGTTGGCCAGGCTGGTCTTGAACTCCTGACCTTGTGATCCACCCACCTCGGCTGGGGCTCTGTGCCTGTATCCCAAAGACAGCCAGAGAGGTTCTGGTTCAGCCAGGAGCATGGAGTCAGATGGACAGGATTGTTAGGGGGCCCAGCCCTTCCCCAGGACCTGTCCTCCATGGAGTCAGACACCCACAGAGGAGAGGGGACAAAGGAGGGCACCCCATTACCTCTGGAGACCAAGGCCAAGAGGCACCTGTAGGACTCAGGGTAGAGGCCCTTCGCAGCCTAACTACCTCCATCATAAGGCATGCACACAATTCAGGGTGCAGAGAGGAAGGTGTACAATCAGAATAAAAGGTTCACTCCTCTATGTCAGCCCTCAGTTCTTCCCCCAAGAGGTGACCAGTGTCTGCCACGTCTGTGGGTGTCCTGTGGGATATTTTCTCTGGGCATACACGCGGAACTCTACAATGTTTTTCACACACATGGTAACTCAATACACACTGCACTGCAAGCTGCTTTCCAAAAAATGCATTTATTATATCTTGGAGAACATTCCAGACCAGCACAGTTAGCACCGCTTCCTCTTTGACGGGCTGCAGAGTACCGCATTGTTCTACGTGCAGGAATTTTATGACTTCCCTCCTGATAGAGGTTCGGGTTGCTTCCTGTTTGGGGCCATCTTCTAAGAGATGCTACAATCAACATCCTTGTTCTGTATCTCTGGGCCCCTTTAAAAATATTTCAGGACCGAATACTTAAGTGGAACTGCTGGGTCAGAGGGTATGTGCATTTGAAACTTGGGTAGATAAGGCCAAAATGCCCTCCAAGGGGTAGCCCCAACTTCCAAGTACCCCCTTGTTAATCCATCCTCCATTCAGCAAAGTGATTTGTAAAGATGATTACACCATCTGATAATCCTGCTTAAAACTGCCAGGAGCTTCCGCGGGGACCCACACTTGCAATTTTGTGCTATCAGGGCCGTGATTCCTCCCCTCTTTCAAGGCTCCTGCCATGCCAGGCTTTCCTGTCCCTCCCACACAGTGGCTTGATCCCACAACAGGGCCTTTGTACGTGCAAGGTCTTGCACCTAGTGCCCTCAGTTTTCAATCTCACGTTGTACCTCCTGGTGCAGGGTGCAAGCCTCCCAGCCTCAGTTAAATTCATCAGCCCTAGGCCAAGCTACCAGTTCCCCCGCTGGGTGGTCCAGCTGACTCTTCTACTACCTCGTTTGTTTGTGTGCTTATTGTCAACTCCTCCCATAAGGAGTGAGCTCCTAGAAGCAGAGATTCGGCCGGGCGTGGTGGCTCACACCTGTAATCCCAACACTTTGAGAGGCCGAGACGGGAGGATCACCTGAGGTCAGGAGTTCAAGACCAGCCTGGCCAACATGGTAAAGATTAGCCACGTGTGGTGGCACGTGCCTGTAGTCCCAGCTACTTGGGAAGCTGAGGCAGGAGAATCGCTCGAACCTGGGAGGTGGAGGTTGCGGTGAGCTGAGACCATGGTGTCATTGCAATCCAGCCTAGGTGACAGAGAAAGACTCTGTCTCAAAAACAAAAACACACAAAAAACCCCACAAAGATTCTTGTCTGTGTGTCCGGTGACAGTGCCTGACACTTAGTAGGTGTTCAAGAAGGAGTTGCTGGCCGGTTAATCTCTGCCAATCTGAGGTGGGTAAGTGACATTTTACTGTTGTCTTCAAGTCTTCAGGTCTGTTTCCTTGCTGTCGGGTGAGGTCAAGCATTGAAGTTTAAGGGTCTGTCTCTTTGTAATTCAATTGCTGCCCATGCCCTTAACCTGTTTGCCTTTTGGGTTTCTGTTTCTTATTGATGTTATGATCTCTCTAATAAAGGTAAGTGAGCTCTTGGTCTCTCGTTTGTGTTGCAAATATTTTTTTTCTCAGTTGATAGTCTACTTTTAGGGTTTGGACTCATTTTTCCATGCGAGCTTCAGTTTCGTGGAGTCGAGTTCCTTAGTTTTTTCCTGTATGATTTTTTTTTTAAAGAGTTGGGTCTTCCTGTGTCACCTGGGCTAGAAAGCTGGTGTGATCATAGCTCACTGCAACCTCCAGCTCCTGGGCTCAGCGGATCCTCCTGCCTTGGCTCCTGGGTAGCTGGGACCGCAGGCCCATACGATTCCTAAGTGTGGTGTGAAGAGATCCCTTCTCCCGGCCCCGTGAGGCCTGGGGCTGGGCTTTTCCTGGAGTAGAAAAGGGTGAGTTTGGTGCCTGCAAAGCAGTCTGGCCTCAGGCAATGCCAAGCACCAGCTTGGGACATGGGGCAGACAGAATCTGGCATGCACTTGGGGGTGAACTGGGCAGCTGTGGTGCACTGGAATGAGAGGAAAGGGGGAATTGGCTCCCTGTGGCCCTGCTGTGGGACGAGGGTGAGAGAATGGCAGGGAGGTGGGCAGTAAGCACAGACCCTCAGGCCCCTGGGACTTGGTGCCCAGACTGGTTAAAAAAAAAAAAGTGGGAGGAGTTGTTTTTTCCAGGCCTGTGACTGACAGAGCAGCGTCTCCACCCATGGAAGCTGCTCAGGGACCACCTGCATGCTGGCATAGAGGGCGAGGAGGGGCTGCCCGCTACTCCCAGGCAGCGAGTGGGTCTGGCAGGGGCTGAGCCTGTGCTGTGGTCCTAAGCGCTCAAAAGACAGAGGCCACAGCTTCATTCTTGAAAGAATCTGTTTATTTTGAGGTTACAAGAGTCTCATCTCCCTGCATCTCCAGCAAATACACAGTTTGATCTTTATAATTGTAGAAAAGGGTCAACAAACTTCAGCTGGAGTATGATCTGTCATTCAAACTTGCATTCTGATTGAAGGAGCCCCAAATGGTAACTCTTGACAAAAAAGTGGCTCTGTTTGCACATGCGTGTGCCTGAGCATAATGCATGCATGTGCATAATTTATAACATGTTTGCTGTTGTATCCATAAATCCTGCCGACAGTTTTTCTTTTCGTACTCTGCTGTACACATGTGGAGTGAATGTTTAGCAAATACATAATTTGGTATAAATCCCATACAATCTGATTTCACAACCAGAAGCCTGACCGCTGAGATATTACTGAAGTTTTTAAAGTGATAAACAAGATTATTATGTGCAAACAAACAGGGTTTGTGCTCCAGCTGTGTCCAAATTTACTTCACAAAGCTATAAACACAAGGCCCTTTCTCAAGTCCTGCTGATTGAGTTTCTCCTTCCTTTTGTTGCTGGAGAAGAATGTAAAGGCGGAGCTGGTGCCCTTGCACTGTGGAACCCTGGGCTTTCTGGCTGTGAACTTAAAGGAACTCATTCATTCTCTGGATGGGGGCAGCACTCCTCACCCAGGGTCCTCCGAGGGCTTTCCCACACGGAGACCTTCCCAAACACAGAGACATCTGATCTTGTCTTGCCCAAGCTGGCCCAGGCCTGGGGGCCTCAGGAGCTTGTGAAATGTGCTGAGAGCCCGGGGTCTCCAGGGGGGAAAGGGCAGGGGTCACAGCCCCACCTCCTGCTCTAACTCAACTGCCTCCCAACAGAGGGCCCCTAGTGTAATTCCATCTGAGACCTGGGGATGGCAGGAAGGCCTGGCCCCTCTTTGTTTGAGCCAGCTCAGAATAGGGTCCTCCACCCTTGCTCCTGGAGACTGATGGAGGAGGCCAGAGGAGGACCCTCCCAGCCAGATCCCACTGTGTTCCCTGGGGCTGTAAAATCAGCAGTCGGGGTATGGGGTATTCAGATAACTCTGTTCCAGAGAACCAGAGAACCCTGGAACCACCACCGCCAGGCGGGTCACTTCTCAGCACTTCTTAGCAGCGAGGAGTTCAGGGGTGAACTCCATCTGTCTTCTAGGGCCTTGGAGAACTAGAAGCTGATGGCAGAAGGGTCAGGCTGCAGCCCGGTACCAGCCAGCTCTGCACGCGTGACTGTCATTCCACAGGAATTACCTTCTCTTGCGTGTGCAAGCCTCCAGCCGGCCCAGCTCCTCGTAGGACTGGTAGAAAATGTCAAACTCCCTGGCGCCCCAGCCCCTCCAGACAGCCAGGCACCACTCTGTGTTTTCGTTTTCAAAGCTGCACACCACCGTGTCCTTTGCCACCACAGCGGCATCCACCAGCACCCTGCAGAGAAAAGGGGTCTGAGGAAATTCACAGGGGTCCCACTTGGGTGGGGCCGGGACCCCCATCCTGTGCCATCTGAGGAAGGCAGAGCTGGCTAAGGGGAGGGGAATGTGTCTGCATGCCAGTCCTCTCCCAGGTGTGCGCAGATGCACTGCTTCTCCTGGGGGCCCCATCTATGAGCTTAGGCTTTATAAAGTGCAAAGCCGAGCTGTGGGCATGAGCTCACGTCCATGAGCTTTTTCTGTGAGAGTGTGATTCCCTGGAAGGCCATGGAGGCAATCAGATCAGGCATCCTTGACTCGGTCCCCGAAGTGTCTAGAAAACACCCTAGACCCAAATGTCTGCTTGTGAATGGCTCATGACCGAGTTTAACTCAACTCCCTTGCCACTAAGCTCACTGTGATTTTTCTCTCATTAGGAAATACAGGATCATATGCTACATGGGAAACCTACTGCCCCAAAGTCAGCACTATATACATTTTTTGAAACTGTGGACAGTTTTGCAGGATTGGTGGGTGCGCTGCAAGTTTCCTTTGGGCCCCAGTGCGGCCTCCCTGCCCTGGTGGTGCCCCACCCCCAGCACGTACTAACTGCCCTTCCTCGCTCTGTGCTCTGTGTGTGTGGCCTGCATGGCGCTGAGGCGCTCCTGCAAATTGGGACGTCCAGAGGCCTCTGACTCCGCATGGCCTTGCCAGGGCCCCCCTTTAGGCTAGCTTCTGGGGCCTCTTTCTCCCTATGGCAGGAAAACAGTAAAATCTGGCTTTAGGGGATGGGTAGGAAAAGCAGCAACAGCTAAAGGTTAGGACCTAATGGCAGGTGTGCCAAGGCCACGACCTGGGTGCTGCACACCCATTTCCTCCAGAAGCCTGACCTGCAAGCTGGCAACTCCATCAGCTCCAGGCTGCTATCCACGGGCTCTGCCAGAGCTCAGGAGCACATCCAGATCTTGCTTCCAGAACCGCTTACAGAGCAAGGGTCCCTGGCCCAGGACCCACTGCAAAGGTTCGAAGCTGGCGGGCACAGGAGTGGGACTGCCATGGTTGCTCCCTTGGTCACGGTCCTGCTCTGGGAGAAACACGCTGACCGCGGTTTCTCAACCCTCTTATGCTCCAGATGAAATAAAAACCCACTTGCCCATGGATGGGGGATAACGCATGCTGCAGAGAAACAGGCCTAGTGCAAAGTGGAAGAGCTCCAAGGTGTGTACACACACACACACACACACACACACACACACACACACACACACTTGAAGGCTTTTCATAAGGGAGATTTACTGTGTAGGACTCAGTTGTCAAAGTGAGGGGAGTAAACGCGGTGTGGAGCTGTAGCTGGCGCCAGCCTCACATCACTCCAGCCACGTAGACCATGTCCTGGACAGGCCACCCTGCCCAGTACACCCTTGCAGAGGACACTGGCATGCCTCCTGGGGGTACCCACTCACAGATGGGTATACCGAGCCATGCCTCAGCCCAGGAAGGGCAGCTGGTGAGATCCAGGCTTGGAGATGACAAAGTGTGCCTGTGTCATCTGGCCCCATTGGGTGCTATGTGGGCAGACGGGCACCTCGGGCAGGGTTTCCTGCTTGGCAGGAAGAACAGGGAATCAATCACCTGGATGCATCTGCATTTCAATTGCAGCTGAACTCTGGCTCTGGAGGCATTCATTAGGTAGGGTACTTGATCTACAGGTGCACTGGGTACTCCAGAAACAGGCAGCCGTGGCCAGTGCAGAGCCCCTAGGGGATACCTGGGGGACCCCATCTTGTCCCCACTTTGCCTTACAGCCACGTTGGTGGATGCACTATTTGTGAGAATGGAAGGCCAGCAAGGCCACGGTGCGGGACCTGGCTGTGGGGGCATTCCGTGTTCATGCGGCTGCCTGGGTCGTCAAGGAGCTGCCCCTCAGTCTTACCCATGTGGAGTCAGCTCTCGGGCTTTTAAGATGGCGATGACGCGGCCTCGCTGGGCGCCGGAATCCTTCTCCAGGCCAATGACGATAACATCTCCACCGCGCCTAAGCAATCAAAACCCAGAAGGGGAAGCATTTTTGTCCGTAGCCGTGCTCTCGGGGGGGAGAAGCCGATGGCACGGGAGGGAGGCCACAGACGTGCAGTTTCTGCTAAGGGATGAAGTTACAGGGAGGCGACACACCCTGAAGCAGACGGGAATTTTCCCGGTGGAAACTGAATCACAGCTGACTGTGGCTTTCCTTGTGTGGTACCTTAAGCTCTCTGGCAGACAATGAGCTTTGGTGCAGCCACTCTTAGATTTGCTAAAAACATCGCTTTGATTCCCAATGGAGGGAACCAACCCTCTTGGAAGAACAGCCCCTGCTGGGTGCCCATGTGACCTTTAAGGAAGCCAGGGGGCTCTCCTTGCTCTGCCCACAGAGCAGGAGCAGTGGGCATGGCCTGGATAGTGCCTTCACCTACTTACCTGGGGACCCAAATGAGGTCTCTGACGGCAAGGATCTTCACGGCCTGCAGGTGCTGGCTGAAGGTCTCCCCGTCCATGGGCGTCAGCTCATGCTCAGACCTGTCGGAGGCAGCGCCAGGCTCGTGTAGCCTGTCCGAGTCCTCATAGTCAGTGGAGAAAGGCACGCTGGAAGAACTTGCTGGGGAGCTGGGCAGGCTGGAGGAGGACCTGGCAGCCTGGCGGGGTGGAGACGAGGAGTAGGAGGACATGGAGCAGTAGTCGGTGAGTGATTCCTGGTGGGTCAGGATCTGCGTGCCCAGCTCTTCACTGTACATGATGCTCACGTCCGCAATGGAGTCCCCCTCGGGCTCCTTTGGGTTGGCTGTATGGCTGCCTGGGGGTTCCATGTCCAAGGGCCGCACGGGAAACGTGTCCCTGAGGGGGCTGGGGTCCCCGCAGAAGTACCGGGCGCACAGCTGGTAAGTGGCAGAGTGGTACATCACCAAGGAGTTGGCCTTGTCATCCAGGCACCAGACAACCTCCTCCCCCCTGCCCTCAGAGCTGCACACGACCGACGTCACCACAGAGGGGGCCGCATAGGGTTCCAGCCGCCTGCAGATCTCCAGGGAGGTGCAGTCGATGACAAGGAGCCCCGGCCCATTGCTGTACCAGACCTCAGAGCCGCTGTTGACCACCTCCATAGTCTTCACCGGGTAGGGGTTCTGTCGGGCGTCTTCGTCCGTGATGTTGAACTTGGACCTGTTGGCCGTGTGTGAGCACAGGTAGGAGCAGCTGTCGTTTGGGGCACCCCGCACCACAGGAAACACAGCCACAAGCCCATCAGCGAGGCCCGCTAAGACCAGGTAGGAATTCTGCAGGGGGAGACAGGATGTGTCATGCCCTTCCATTTCACACGTTCCACATTCCAACAGATACAGAGAAGGCGCTGCACGCATCTGCGCCCACACTGGGCGGGCAGGCACTTTCCACCGACACACCTCAGGGCAGCAAAGCTCTCAGAAAACCAGCTCCTGAGGAAGTGCAGCTCTGGCCCAGCAGAGCCACATCTACCATCCCTGCAGCAAAGAAAGGAATGTGCCACCGAGAGGCAGGGCCTCCGGCACCAAGCGAGGTCGAGTGTCACCTGGACCACATGGGCTGCCTCTGCTGGTGCCAGCTTCTTGCAGGGTGAGCAGCAGGGAGCTGCCTTCCCCTTGAGGCCACTGAGACCTCCTTGGCATGACCTGGTGCCTGCCCTTTCCTGGGTGCTGCTTCATGTGGCAGCAGTGTGGGCATGGCAGGCATCTGTGCACTGCCTCCTAGTCCTGCCTGCCACCCCCACCAGGCAGAGTGTTCCATGAGGATGGGCCCCCTGCCCACCAGCATCCCCATGGCACTGGCCTGGCATAGGGAAGGGCTTGGTCTCCTTTATCTCTGTGGCCCTGTGACTCCACCTGGCTCCTGCCCCAGGTGGACAACATGTGTTTGCTGAACTAATTCTGGAAGAAATCGCTTCCTACTCAACCCTCTCATGGAGGCCTGTCTCTGCTGAGCCCTCATCCCGGCTTACATCTGTCTGAGATGCCTGTGGTCCAGCTGATGGTGATGGGGTCCTCAGGGTTGTCCCCCAGCCCCGCAATGAAGAATGAGCTCTTCTACACCCACCAGAGGTCAGGGGGCAGAGGCCAAAGTTACAGAGACCATGCCAAATGCTGGGCCCACCCCAGACCTTTCCCGGGTACCTCTCAGGGCAGAGCCGGGAACAGAGTGCAGCTTCGCAGCCTAGACACTGAGCCGGCTGTGGTAGGGGTGGGAAGAGGTCTGCAGAACAAAGCTGGAGTCAGGGCAGAGCAGGGAGCCGGGCCTCGTGCCAGTGAGGGGGCATGGCGGAAAGCCCCCTTGTGGGGAGCTGGGGGGCTCAGGAGGCTGGCTGTGCAGTGCAATGGAGTGGTGGCCTGCAGCTCACTGTCCAGGACAACATGCCCTAAGCAAGCGTATCGAAATCCATCCCCAGGATCTCAGGGAGAGAAGGCAGCCAAGGCAAACAGGCTCCAGGTCTCTATCTGGAATACTGGCTCAGGCCCCGGCCAGGGCGGTGAGCGCCGCGTCTCGGCTGGGTGTGAACATGCGTGCGCGTGCAAGAATGCAGGTTTTGCCCTGGCAGCCTCGGAGGGGGCAGACACCCTACACAGGAGGCCCTGCACAGAGCCGGCTTTATTCCCTCTGGTCGTGTGGGAGGTGGTGCCCTGGCTGGGGGCTCTGGCCCATGGTGGCCTCAATAACACTTTGTGTCGTGTTCGCCTGCGCTCTGGTGTGGGCCGGGTCCCAAGCTGCCTAGCCTCACTGTGGGGCCATGGTCATAAATGACTCTAAGGTTAATTTCATACCTGGTTTTATTATTTTTAGAAATGAAACTGAAGAAGGGTGAAGGGAAGAACTCACGTATTTTGCAACCATGCAGAGGTAGTAATAATGCTCATTCACCAAGTGCACCAACCTCGACCTTTGGGTACGCTAGGCCTTCCCTCTGTCTCTTCTTGTACCTATTTCGTAGATGGGCAAACTGGAATTGGATGATAGTCACCATATTTTTTTTTGAGGTGGAGCTTTGCTCTTGTTGACCTTCACCGCAATCATCGCCTCCCAGGTTCAAGCGATTCTCCTGCCTCAGTCTCCCAAGTAGCTGGGATTACAAGCATGCACCACCATGCCCGGTTAATTCTTTGTATTTTTAGTAGAGATGGGGTTTCTCTATGTTGGTCAGGCTGGTCTTGAACTCCCAACCTCAGGTGACCCACCTGCCTCAGCCTCTTAAAGTGCTGGGATTACAGGCGTGAGCCACTGCGTCTGGCACCACATTTTAACAAAACGATACCAGTAAATGCTTCTTGTGCATTTACCGAGGGTGCCTGCTGCATAGATGGGCCCCTCAGGGTGGATGAAACCAGAACTGCCTGAGCCGGGCCTGAATCCTGTGGGTGGAGGAGCCTGGACAAGCCAGGGAGCTGCCTCCTGCAAGGGGCAGCTTCTCAGAGAAGAGGCCAAGGCCCTTGGTCTTGAGAACTGAATCAGAGGCAGTCTGGGAAGAGGTGTGTGGAGGGGCTATTCCTGGAGAAGGCTGGGATGTCAGGGACTCAGCACAGAGTGGGGTGCTGTGTGGGGAGGGTGCAGGGGCCGGCAGAGGCTGGGGGACAGCCTCACAGAGGCTGGGGCTAATCCCAAGCTGCCACATAGCTGGCCGGGCCCCTTGGGGTCTTATTTAGAAAGGCCAGGGCTAGGAGGTTAGAGATGAGTCTGCAGGGCCATGCTGGACAGACGAACTAGGTTTAGGGTAGACGGTGAGTACATGGGAGGAGGCAGAGATGGAAGGAAGGAGATCAGGACCTCCAGGACCTGATGACCAAGTGGCAGTGGGGTGGCTCTGGCCTGGACAGGTGGGGAAGAGGCTCCGGATGCCACTGCCCTCCAAAGGGGAAGGGCACACACATGACTGCTCACTGTGCCATTGCACCAACATGCATTCCACCCGAGTCAGGGTATTTGCACATGAAAGCGAGTTTTCCCCTTTCTCTTAGCCCTCAGTTTGGCCGGGCACTTAGGTTTTCACAAACCAGAAGGCACTAATGATGGCCCAGGTCTGATGTCTTTCCTCCCACCGTGTCTAAGGCTGTGTCCTAGGCCAGGTGTTCCTAGAAGCTGTGGCTCTGCAGTCCCCGCCCTGACATAGCTTTGGGCTGTTCCCAGCTGGGAGGCCCCTCCCAGGCACAGAAGTGCATTACAGACCTGCATACCCACCTTTGCCCTGATCTCACCTTTTTAATCACAGGCACAGCCAAGAAGCAGGTGACGATAGCTGGAGTATCCAAAGCCTGTTGGGGCGTGTTTAAGGGGCACATGCCCTTGAGGGTGTAGATGTAGATTTTCTCGTCCTGCAGAGGCAGACAGGTCCACTGTGAGACCCAGGAAAGTGCCTGGCATTTCCCAAGGCATTTCCGTGAGGATGCACTCGGCCTTGGGGATCCCCTATAGGTCTTGAAAAGTAACATGATTGACACGTTCTGGTGGATTGCTCATATATTTCTATTCTTTGTAGAAACTTTGAAAAATACAGGCTAAAGAGAAAACAGAAAATAGCCCATACTCTATTCCCTAGAGAAAACCACCATTGGGATCTGGGGGCACAGCCTCTCAGAAGTTCCTGAGGTGTCTGTGTGTGCACGTGGTCCCAGCAAAAGTGGACTCACGCTGCAATGCTGTCTTCTCACGGCTCTTTCCGTGGACAGCATGCTTTAGGCAGAGCCCCTGCTCTCACTCATTCTAGGAGGAATGGATGTGGAGGCATCTCTTGGCTGTCTGTGACTGGGGCGCACGTCCTTTGGCTAATCTGTTGTCAGATTTTTCTTAACACTGAGATTCCTGAGGTCTAAGTGGTTGGGATGCTTTTGAGATTTCTGAAACGTATCTGAATGCACTTCCAAACTGCCTGGGGAAAAGCTGCACCTTTCTATCCCCACACCCACAGCCTCAGAACATTTGCAACTGGTCAGTTCTCTCAGGATTTCTAGAAGACAGCTCCTTGGACCTTCTAGTGACTTCTCTGATGTGAAGGCAAGAGGCCTTCGGAGCTGACTGACTCAGCGGTGTGATGGGAAACCCAGGCACATCCTCCTGCTGAGGGTCTACATCTGGTCGTCACCATCCCTAATCCCGGCCGCCAGCCAGCAGCAGGCAGGGTTGAGCCACCCCTCGTGACAGGCCGTTATTTCATGGGGCTCACGGCATTACTCTGGGATTGCATGGGGATGCACTGAGGGTTATCAGAAAGTTCATTTGACCTGGCGTCCTATATTTTTATGAATGTGGCTCCCGCCCAGGGGCTGCACCTGGTGGGGCCCACCTGGCTAGGCCTGCAGGCAGCACTCACCTCGGTGGCTATCCAAAGGGATCTCTGGACCTGCAGCTGGCAGCTCAGCTTCATCCCAGGGCAGCTCATCCTCTGCACCTCCATGAGGCCCTTTTCTGTGTTTACCACCGTGTAGTTCCTGTAAGTGGTGGCAAGTATGCGGTTAGTGCCTGGGGGCCAGGGGTACCTCCTTTGCCCAGGCCTGGCCTGCCAGCTGCAAGCCTCGTCTTTCTCCCCTGCCCCCACCCAGGGTTGCAGCCTGCTCATTCTGAGAGGGCAGAGCTAGGTTCTGCCCGCAGAGTAATGCTTGACCATCACCAGCAGGAAGGGCATTCCCGAGGGAAGAAAGGCTGCTCCCTTTCTGTGACCCTTGCAGGTTGAGATGGTTGCCCCCAGCATGAAGGAGGGGCCCTCCCACTTGCCGTATCCTTCCCACCCCTATGATGTGGGGAGCTCCTCACTGCAGAGCAGACAAAGCCAAGGCTAAAGACAAGTTGGGAGAATTCCAGAGGAGACTGGCTTGGGGAGGTGGGGCGGGGAGCACTCAAAATGTGCTCCCAGCATGAGTGCTTTGAGAACTTGTAGGCTGGCTGTCCCCAGCATTGCTGCCTCCCCTCAGCAGTGGTGGGCATCCCGGGTGCCCACTGCACGCAAGAGGAGGCTGAAGCTGATGGGGCTGGGAATTTATGTGCCCCACATCACACAACCTTGTCCCTCAAACTCAAGAGGATACGTTAAACTCGTTCTCAATAAAAAGTTTCTCTTGCCACCAAATGTTAAAAAGCTTCACCACTGTTGACTGCTAACGTACTTGCAGATGATAGAAATGGTAGAAAATACAGCAAACAAAAACTTCCTTCAGGTACATTTTCCTCTTTTTTCCATCATTTTTTTATGCATCAGAAAAACAAAACTAGGATATTCTAAATAGCTTTTACTTTGAAAACAGTTAAAAAGATAGAGTCATAAAGAATAATTGCCCGTTCCCCACAACTGGAATTGTGTCCTATGCGCTTCCTGTTTACTTGTTCATCTAGCCTTCCTCTCCCACCTCCTTTCCTTCCTTAATTCTCAGACAGACCTCAAGTCTGGCTCCATGCTGATTCCCCTGCCTGGCTGACCATGTGCTTCTGGCCAGACTCCTCCTCCCTTCCTGTGAGTGAGCCTCTCTTCAGGCTGCAGGAGAACCTTCACAGGACACAGGAAGAGGCCTCTCTCTTCCCTCTGGGATGAGTCTTCTGAGCCCTGAACAGAACTGTCTTAGGTACCTGCTGTGTCTGTGTTCCTAGGCCGGCAGAGCAGGGTCAACCCAGCTTCCCAGAACCAGTCTGGTTCCAAGCCCTCTGATTCGCCCTCAGAAGTGTCTGATGGTGTCCTTACTTCTGGGGTGGCAGATGTTCCAGGCCCACTTTCTGCCCCAGACCTGGACTCTGCCATGATTCTGAAGAGCCCTGGTTCCCTTTGGTACTTAGAGACCATAGTCTGGGTCTCAGGGGTGCACATTGGCATTTGGTTGGTCCTTGTTTTTAGGCCTTTTCAGTGAGCAGAGCTGAGAAATATGTGTTTATTTTTCTTCAGATATATGACGAGTCTGTAATCAATTTAGAACTGCAGGCTTTTACTTACTCTACTTTATATCTCTTTCCCCTTTAGCCCATACTGAAAATCATGGTTTCCAATGACAGCAACATAATTACTCATTAATTTACTCCACAACCACATGTAATTTCTTAGAATAATAATCATAACAGTACTACCAACAATATAATTACTGAAACCTGTTTAATTAATATGTTTGCTTTTTGTTTTGTCCTTAGAGTACATCCCCTCAGGAAGGCATGCTTCACTGCTGTCTTTTAGAATAACTTCTCTTTTTTCTGAGACAGGGTCTCACTCTGTCACCGAGGCTGTAGTGCAGTGGTGCAATCATGGCCCACTGCAGTGTCAAACTCCTGGGTTCAAGCAATCCTCTCACCTCAGCCTCCTAAGCGGCTGGGACTACAGGTGCTCACCACCATTCCAGGCTAATTTTTGTTATTTATTCATTTATTTTTGTAGAGATAGTTTTGCTATGTTTCCCAGGCTGGTCTCGAACTCCTGAACTCAAAAGGTCCACCTGCCTCAGCCTCCCAAAGTGTTGGGGTTACAGGCATGAGCCACAATGCCTGGTCATAAAAACTTCTTTAGGGCATCATTTCTTAGAGTGTGTCTGTGTCACAACACTCAGTCTTAGTGGCATAAAATCTGATGCAAACTCATGAAGACTGACCTAAGAGAAACTGCAAAGTCTTTCATTTATCTTGTTATGCCTCAAGCTCATTCCTTAGTGGTATTTCCCCACTCTATCCCAGGTACCCTCTCCAAAGGTCACATTCCAGATGCTGTCTTTACTACTGACCGTGCGGCTCCCGCTCAGCCCATGGCAAGCATACCTTGTCTAGCCACCACCTCCTAGTTTTTGGGCTCACCCCACCTAATATCATAACTCTTGAGATTTTTTTTTTTTTAACTCTAGCAAGACCTAGGAACCTTTGGTACTTTACATTGTCCTCCCTGAATTTATGGCGTCATTTAGGTTCCATGGTCCATCTCTGTATCACTCCCTTGAGAACACCCCAACACCCCTGCCCCCTCTCCCTCCTGGCAAAACCCCAACTCTGCTTAAGCCCACCATGTTACCCCTCCTGCAATCTAGTGCAGCAGAACATGCTTGAGAAAGTCACATAACCAGGCTGACTGGTCTCATTTCCTTTTTTAAAAATATTTTTAAATTTTCTAATTTTTTAAAAGATAGGGTCTTGCTGTGCTGTTCAGGCTAAACTTGAGCTCCTGGGCTCAGGTGATTCTCCTGCCTCAGCCTCTTGAGTGGCTAGGACTGTAGGCACATACTACACACAACACCCCCATGTCCCCAGACACCCTGGCAGATACTACCCATTTTTGGCATCTCTTAACCACAAAACCATACACACACATCTGTTTGTGTGGACCCAGCTTCTGCCCCCCCTGCTTTCTCTTGAGTAGACGCTAACCAGCTTTTGGACCCTACTGTCTGTTAAATAATTCTCATCGTGGTCAACATTGACTCTGTTCCCAAATTCCACGGTGGTCTCCCACCCCAAACACAAAGACAGCAGGGCATGCGACAGGAGCTTACCTGGACTCCTCTTTTCCATCCCAAAACACCACGGTGTACTCCTGGCCCTGGGACGAGAAGAAGGCTGTCTGCTTCCCACAGGGGAGCGCATACATGAAGGTGGCAAAGGTCGGGTCCTTCATCTGGCTCACCACTGACAGGGCCAGTGGTCGCTGAGGGAGAGAGGGGCCACCAGAAGGGAGCAAGGTCACTTACAACCAGATTAGTGCCAGTTCTGCCCATGAGATCAGCCAGCTCCAACCAGGGAGGAAAGAGGGATTCTGTTCATTCAGACTCAATCCAAACAAGAGGCTGAAACAGCTTCAGATGTCAGGAGCAAACCCATTCAAGTGACTGGGTCATCCTTGGCTATGACAACTTGAATGCATCTGGTCAGGTAAGCTAAACCTCGGGTATTCCAACCCAGGCCCAAGGACATACAGGCTTCATCTCACTACATTGCCCAAGCTGGAGCGCAGAACCTATTCACAGGTGCGATCATAGCGCATTATAGCCTTGAACTACTGTGCTCAAGTGTTCCTCCTGCCTCAACCTCCCCAGTGGCTGGGCCTAGAGGTCCATGTCACCATGCCCAGATAAGGACATACCTTCCTCTAAAGAATACCCTGTTTGCTCCTGCTACATTAAACTAGCTCTGTCTGATTTGGTAAATAAGTTTTAACCTTAAAACCACTAGCCTCTTAGAAAAAGACCACCAACAAAAATCTAGCCTTAGCACTATAGTACAATCCCTGATTCTCACAACCAAACTTTTCCCCATTACTTTACAAAGAGATACCCACATTCTCTCTGTTCTTGCATAGGGAATGTATTGCTATAAAGGAGTTGAGCTACTTTGTTTGCATAGAGAAGTAACACAAAAGTTGGGGAGGAAAGGAAGTTTGTTTTCTAAGAGTGACACACACACACAAAGAAAATGAAAGCAGGTACGTTAGGAGCAGCAAATCTCACCCTTTAGAAGAAATGAGCAGAGAAAGGTTACCAACTGTGATGGGTGGACAGCCACATATGCACACCCTGGGGACCCACAGCCTCCACCACATGGCAGGAAGACCCAGGGCCCTGGGCTCTGTGCCCTGGGTACCTTCTCTGGTTTAGTGTCCCAGCACTCCATCATGAGTGCCTGCAATCGATGGAACTGCACTTCTTCCGGTTGCCCCAGAACTGGGCGAATGCCCTTGGACAGCTTCTTGACAATCTGGAGTTGGTGGTGGCCCAGTGCAGGGCGCTGTCCTGACAGCAACTCATAGAGCACCATTCCGTAGGAGAACATATCTACCTGGGCACAGAACAAGCCAAGTCAGGTCCCTGCCTGGGCCCAGTGGCTTTCATAAGCTGGCCCTGAGGTGGAGGGAGCAGGGAGACACAATTAGACAAGGAGAACAAACATCCAACCAACCATCTGACCATGTCCCTCTGTCCATTTATCCATCCATCCTCCCAACTACCCATCCATCCACCCATCTGACCACCCACTTTCTCTTCTGTCCATTTATCTATCCATTATCTCATCCATCCATCCATCCATCCATCTACCCACCTATCCATTTGCTTGTCTTTCTGCACATTTATCCATTCTCATCTGTCCATCCATCTATTCATCCATCTGACCACTTGTCCTGTACATTCATCCATCTGTCTTCCTATCCTTCTTTTCAATCCACTCATCCATCCAACTTCTCACCATACTGTCCATTTGTCCATTGTCCCATCCATCCATCCATCCATCCATCCATCCATCCATCCATCCATCCTTCCATCCAATAAGACACACTGAGAACTTAATGTTAGTCACTGATTAAGGACTCCAAGGAGGCCATGGTCCTTGTCCTTGAGTACCAAGACAAGGGAGTAAGCACACACCCTCAGCTTAATGTGCTTAGTACTAAAAGTGCTGTGCATGCAACTCATAAACAAAGGAGTGTCTCCTGGATCACAACATGATGTCTCCTCTAATTTTAATAATCATAAAAAGATCAAGAAAGGAAAGATTTATACAGATGCCTATAAGGGTCAGGAAACAACATTTTAGCAGGAGAATGGCTGAGATAGACTTGAGAATTTTAATTGTGAATGTTTCCACGATCATCTGAGTTTCAAGGTGACCTCCTTGTTGAAGTCACCTGCTATGACGAAGCTCTTATTTTTGTTGTTCTGATTTGCCTTTTCTATCTTAGGCAACAGTCACAGGTGCTGAGCTAATCCACACATGCACAGGTCATTCCTACAGCAATTAGTCAATGACCATCGGAAAAATCACCAAATAAAAAGAAATTATAGACAAGAGAACTTTAATGCTGGGTAATTAATTAACACGGCTGGCACTAGATGCAAAACATTGCATAGCCAGATGATTTCCAGTTGTCTATGTCCCTGCATCTACCAAATAGCCATCAGGGATAAATGTTATCAGAAGATCAGCATTTAGTCATTGTCTCAACTGAGGCTAGCAGTGCCATTGCCCAGGGGTGCCAGCTTGTCCTTTTACTCTTCCCCTGGTTTGGCATTCAACTTGGCCAGCACCCTGTGACCAGGGCTTAAGACCAGGGGCCTTTAGCGTCCTTATTCTGTCTGCTCCTCCTGAGCGCTCTGCAAGGCTGGTCCTCTGTCCTCACTGGGCGCATCTAAATGTGAGTTGGAACCCAAATCCTGACCTGTTTCTATCTTGGACTCTTCATCTACCATTTATAGCCTCTACGATGTTTCTCAATTGAGGTTTGAGAATTCTGAGGCTAAGGAGAAGTCAACCTTGCCACAAGCAGGCAGACATAGACCCCTGTGCCCTTCTGGTTCAAGGCAGAACCTCCCTCATTGAGCAAGGGAGGGTGAGAAGAACGTGCTTTTGGAATGCTGAGCCCTGAAGCTGCAGGTGCCTCCAGAACTGCCTGGCTGGCCTCAGAGCTGGGCTTCTGCCCTGTGGGGCTGGGCTGGGGGATGGCAGTGGGTCAGGCAGGTACCTTTTCATCATATACAATGCGAGGCCTGATCTCTGGGGCCTGGTATCCGGGAGTGCCCTCCACGCCCAGAGCGCCCTCATGGAATGACTGCCTCGAAATTCCGTAGTCAGATAGCTTGATGTTGACATGCTCCTTGACGTCAAGGGACCACACCAGAATGTTGTCTGACTTCAGGTCACAGAAGATGATGTTTTTCTTGTGCAGGTAGGCCAGACCCGAGGCAATCTGGTAGGCTATTTTTTGGGTGAGCATATGTCCCAGGGGTATAAAGGAAGAATCTTGCAAAGTAAAACAATTTTCAAATATATCAAAATTTCAGTTTTGATAGAATCAAATTATCATGATAGCAGCTGTCTTTCTGTTTTCTTATCTCCCTAGATAGTTTATATTTTTTCTTTTTTTCCTTTTTTGAGACAGAATCTCTGTCTGTCACTCAGGCTGGAGTGCAGTGGCACAATCTCGGCTCACTGCAACCTCTGCCTCCCGGGTTCAAGCAATTCTTGTGCCTTGGCCTCCCAAGTTGAATAACTGGGACTACAGGCCCATGCCACCATGCCTGGCTAATTTTTGTATTTTTAGTAGAGATAGGGTTTCACCATTTTGGCCAGGCTGGTCTTGAATTCCTAGCTTTAAGTGATCTGGCTGCCTCGCCCTCCCAAAGTGTGAGCCACTGCGTCTGGCCCCTAGATACCTTATATTCTATTGACACATTCTCACTATTCTCCAGACTGCCAGAAGTGATGGAGAATGGCCTGGTTAAGTGAAACAGTATTTAGGATAGAAACGCTCAGCACTATAGCTTCCTTCATGATACCTTATTCCTGGAATTGCTGGCACTTTTGCTGAACCACCAAGGATTCAAAATCCCTTGAGTTCATCTCAGGCCAAGGCTGTCCTACATCAAGGAGTGAGTTGCAAGTATCAGAATTTTGTTTGGCTGGGCGTGGTGGCTCATGCCTGTAATTCCAGCACTTTGGGAGGCTAGAGTGGGCGGATGGATTGAGCTCAGGAGTTTGAGAACAGCCTGGGCAACAGGGTGAAACGCCATCTCTACAAGAAACAAGAACAACACAACAACAGCAATGGAAAATTAGCTGGGTGTGGTGGTGTGTGCCTGCAGCTACTCGGGAAGTTGAGGTGAGAGGATTGCTTGAGTTTAGGAGGTCAAGGCTGCAGTGAGCTGAGATTGCACCACTGTACTCTGGCCTGGCCAACAAAGCCAGACCCTGTCTAAAAAATAATAAAGAATTCTGTTCATAAAATTATCTTCCATTGAGGCAGAAGTGATTGATTTTAATAGCATTTCTTCTTCTCTAGTCAAAAGACAGCTACCTTTCCCCCTCTGGCAACTCTTAGTTGCTCATTTCTCAAGGTAAATTACTTTAAAATTTTATTTCAAAATATGATATGTCCCATTGACTCCAGGATCTCGGAGTCTCAGCAGTGATATGCATGTGCAGTTAAGAAAATGATTTAGGCTGGGTGCAATGGCTCATATCTGTAATTGCAGCACTTTGTGAAGCTGAGGTGGGCAGATCACCTAAGGTCAGGAGTTCAAGACCAGCCTGACCAACATGGATAAACCCTGTCTCAACTAAAACTACAAAATTAGCCAGGTGTGGTGGTGGCTCGGCTGTAGTCTCAGCTATTCGAGAGGCTGAGGCCGGAGAACTGCTTGAACTCAGGAGGCGGAGGTTGCGGTGAGCCAAGATAACACCACTGCACTCCAGCCTGGGCAACAACAGCAAACTCCATCTCAAAAAACAAAAACAGGTGATTTAATGCAGCTCCTGTGCTTGGGGCCCTCCCAGCGAGGGTTGTTACCATCCTCCTCTTACAGGCAAATAAACTCAGCAGCTATCTGGAGTGAGGCAGAGTCTGGTCTTACCTGACTCCACAGTGCGTGCTCCCCTGTCCTCACCAAGGCTTTGCCCAGTGACTGGACCTGGCGAGGTGCCTGGCCTCACACCCAGGGGATGGTCACATGAGCCACGGGTGGGCATGCCCTGGGCTTGGCAAGGCCACTTGAGGCTCTACCCCCATGCCAGGTAGGAGTCGCCCAGGGCTCTGCTGGTTTCAGGGGCTGGGTGGGGCACCCGCAGTACCTCTGGTATTCTCAGACAGCACGGTGTTGAGGCTACTGAGTGGTGCGAGCTCCAGGGCAAAGCAGAGCGGGTGGATGCTGATGCCGATGAGTGCCACGATGCACGGGTGCTGCAGCGCATGCAGCATGCTGGCCTCCTGCCGGAACTCCGAGAAGTTCTTCATGGCATCCGTGGCCCGCAGGTGCCTCAGCATGGTGTCTGCCGGGGACAGCACAATGTCAGCCAGCAGGAGGACCCGGGGTGCATTCAGCCTCGGGACTCTCGAAGGTGGCACAGAGCTTAGACCCGGGAAGCACATGTCTGAGCAAAACAGCACCTAGCTGAGACCTGCTTACCTGCCGGGGCATTGGCAAAATTCTTGAATTTCTTGATGTGGAAGCGCTTGACTGCCACGGGCTGGCCCTGGTACCGGGCCCGGTAGATGACAGTGCCACTGCCGCCCTGGCCCAGGATGCTGCTGTCATCCTCGTTGTGCTCCAGCTTGCTGTTCTCCAGGAAGAGCCTGCCACACACACCCAGCGTCAGCCACACTGCCCCTGCCCTGACGCAGGTGGGTCCTGCGCTGGGTCATTCATCCCCATGGCTGAATGTCATGGTTCAAAGCCATCTGTGAGGCTGGACAGCTCTGGGCTAACCCGGCCCTGCCACTTGCAGGTGGGCAAGCCTGGGTGGGTTATGCAGCCTTGCCAAGCCTTAGCCTCCCCTGTAAAGTGGGCTCAGGACAGGAGTGGCCTTAGAGGTGGTGATGGCTGCTATAGGGCGAAGCCCACGGAAGTGGTGGCTGTAGAGAAAGGATCCCTGTGGAAGTTTTCTTTTGAAAGGTGACATTTCCTATTTCCTCCCACGTTCTCTCTCTAGTTATCATCTTGGGTCAGCATAGGTAGAAATCAGCTCTAAGAACAGATTTGAGGGGTCCAATGCTCAGTGCTAGGGCTACAGATAGAGGAGTTAACATTTGACAAAAAAGGTAAATGAGGCTATGGGTGGGAGCTCTCCCCTCTCTGAATTACCGAGGAGAGCCAGCTGCCCTTACCTGCTGGCCCCTGGTGAGCGGCAACTCGGGAGAGAGCAGCTCTGGCTACGAGGGGAAGGGGTGCGGCGTGGGGGGGAGGCAGGACAGCTGCACCTGCCAAGCGCTTTCCCAGTTGGGCCTGCCAAGACCTCCACAATGAAAAGCCAGCAGCCTGCTCCCTTCAGGCAGCTGAGGATGGAACCTAAAAGGTACTGCGATTTGGTGGGAGGTGATGGCTGGGGCCCCTGCTGGCCCCAGAGGGGTCTTCCTGGAGATCACTCGGCAATTACACAATGAGGAGCGCCGCCCTGTGACCTGTGCTGTGTTCTGGGAGGGGCCTTCGGGGCATACCTGGCTGGGAAGTCGGTCATGAACAGCTCAGGGACCAGCTCCTGGAGTGGCACGGGGAAGTCCGGGTGTCTGGGGCAGGAGATGAAGTCCCGCTCGATGGCCGTCAGCACGCAGTCTTCCATGTCAAAGTACTGCACACCCTCTGATTTCTCACTAGGGTCTGTGTGCTGGGCCCAGGTCGTCTCGCAGACAGGGCAGGGCACATACTGCTCCATGAGTGGGGTCCCGTCACTCTCTGTGGCTGTCAGGGCTAAATAAGGACAGAGCACGAGAGAGCTCACAAGAAGGTGGCACAGGAGGGCCCCTGAGCAGCATTCTGCACCCCAGGCCCTGAGGCCTTCACAGCAGGGGAGCTGCCTGCCTGGCCTGTACTCAAGAGACAGGATGAAACCCATTGCTACCTTCGGGGGCTTTTACGTAGAGAGCGCAATTGTTTGTCCTGAAAGATGTGTCCAGAGAGGGTTCAGGATGCTTCTGAGAACTGTCCAGTGGTTGGGACACTGAGCAGGCTGGCTGGGGGCCCTGAGAGGAGGGTGGGGATCCCTCCTGCATGACTGGGCCCTAACAGGTCATTGCAGACTGGATCTGAGCTATCCTCCAACAACCCAACCACCGCAGCGTGTAAGGCGCCCTTCTTACAACGAGAAACATCCAGGTTACAATGTCTATGAAGGCAATGCAGGGAAATAAATGAGTGCAAATGATCACAGACAAAACTGAGTCATTGGACATGGGTTCCCTCACACGCCTTTGATAGGAGGTGCAGAGAAACACCCTCCAAGGTGCCCTGTGGAGGTACCCTCAGGGTGGGTCAACTGTCTGCTTCATGCAGGGTAGGAGGTGGATGCCTAGAACTTTCCAGGCATATCTGCTATCTGCAGGTCCATGTGCAAGGCATTCCATTAGGAGGGGCCCCTGGCTGGGGATGCCGACTCCAGGCAGCCTGCCTCAGGTGCTCGCCCGAGCCCTTTTCATCTCAGGTGACCTGTCAAACTTCCCAGCACCTGCTGTGGGGGGAACACTGGCTGGTGGGGAGCTGCAAAGTGCTCAGAAGGGTTCACATGGGCCTAAGGGCCCCCTTGGGTGGCCAAGTGCCTCCCAAATCACTGTGACACACACACCCAGCTGTCTTCTCCGAGGGCTCCTTGCTAAGCTTTTTTCCTTGTGGGTCAGCTTTCCTGCTGACACACGAAGGACCCCAACCCTGACAGAACCAGACCCTGTGTGAGATATGGCAAGATTTCTCTTCAAACAGCCAACTCCACCTTTTATTCTTTAATTCCCAGTACCCGCAACCCTTTCTTCTCCTTTTCTTCTGACTTTACTACATGCCCAAGCATGCCACAGCACCAGTAGCGTTATCAGCACAAGCTCACATTCCTTTCCTATTTAAAGAAAAACTAGCTCTTTAGTTTGCCGCAGATGACCCCTTCCTTCTCTCCTCTCTCTCCCATCATGTGCCCACCCATCCACCTTATTTAAGAAAGTTTAAATATTCGGCCAATCAAGTCCAGTTTAAATTGTGCAGTCCAACCCCAGCCAATGGTAAAAAGGCACAAAAGCAACAGTCGTGTTAAAAATAAAAACTTCTACTCTCCTTCATTCTGTGTGCTCTTGTAGCAACCAGCCAAATGGAAGGCACCCTCCTGCACAAGAGTAAATCTGCCTTGCTGAGAAATCCTTTATCTAAGTGCTCGCTTTTTCTTATGACTCCAAGCCTTATTTCTAACGCCCTGGGATCTGGAATGTGTCTCCTGAGTGCATGCCACCACTGCTCCTTCACCACCTTCTCCGATGCCTTCTGGGATGCAGGCATCGCATGCAGGTGAGGCTGGCCCAGGAGGCTGGGGGACCCGCCGAGGCTTGCAGGGGCGGCACTGCAATTCCAAACCCACTCTCCACCACTCGCTTCCTTAGCCTCCAGTGTTCAGGACCTGAGGCTCTTGAGGCAGCCTCCCCCACAGCTACTTGCTCCATCTAGCCTAGATGGCCTTCCTTCCTGCAGGCTGCTCTGGGAGTTGCTCAAAAGGGTTTTTTTTTTTTTTTTTGAGTGAACTGTCAATGAAACAGATCCAAAGGGTCTGAGAAGGCTATGTGAGGGGGTTGACCACTGCTGGGATGGGTGGGGTGGCTGGGAAGAAGCAAGGCCCCTTGGTGGCCCCAGCTTCTCTTCATCCCTGTCCCTGCACAGGAGATAAATCTCCATCTGCCAACTCCCCGCCGATTTCAGTCACACCATCCTCACTGAGAAGACAAGACATGTGTGAGCTCAAACTGAGCATCTACATGGACAACTTGTGGTACCAGTGTTATCTTTCTTGCCATCCCTGTGGACAGCTGGCAGGCTGCTTCTCTGGACATTCCCAGTGGGGTCTGAGCCCCATCTTCCCCATGGCACTCCCCCCAGTGACAGAGCTGGACTTCTCAGGGCCAGGACTCCCATGAAAAGGCTGTTAAGACACTCTGATTTTCTTGGGCCAAATCCCAGTGGGATTTTTGTCCTTCCCCCAAAGAAGCAGCCCCACCCTGATTCATAAAGAAATATTAGCATGAACAAGGGCTTGTTTCCAGAACCTTCTCTTACCAGGAAACCACTGATCAATCAAGGAATTGACATGATCCGTGATGAAAGCCATGGCCGAGAAATCCCTCATTTCTGACTGGCAAATGATTTTTATTCCTCCACTTTTCTTCTTTTTCCAGTTAACGTCAGAAGATTCCACACTGCAACCCAGAAACCAAAAGGAGCTCATTGTGATCTGGCTCTGGGGGCCCCTGGGATGATATCCCCACCTCCAGGGACAGGACCCAACCCCTGGGGACCTGGAGGGGGTCTGTGCCCTACAGGACTGATGGGGGACTCCTCCCTGTGCATGTGGCCCTGCCTTGTTCTTGCCCTGGACCTGGCTTGGTGAAGGAGACACAAGGAAGACTGCAGTCAGGGACACTCAGCCTGGGAGCTGACCCTCAGGTGAGGCTCTAAGGACGTTCTGGGACCTCCCTACACCTCAGTGTTCTCATCTGTGCAGCTGCAACCATGGGCTTTAAGTGAGAACCTCTATGTGGAAGCGGCAGGTCCCAATCAAGCCCTCTGTAAAGTGACCTCCCCTTTTCCTTTCTTCTCCTCTCACAGAGCTGAAGAATATTTTACAAAGTTCATTGTAAATATTAAAATAATCTTGGGTGTGTATCATTCATTATACCTGTTGAGCTGACTTTAGTTCTACCGCTCTCAAAAGACCAAGAATAAATGGCACAGGGGGGTGGGTTCTGTGTCTGGTTATGGGCAGTGGAGACGGGGGCTGAGGAGTCCCAGGGCCCCCTGTCCCCAGCCCAGCTTCCGGTGGGGCAAGGGGACGGGCAGGATGGCTGCAAGGTCACCAAAGTGACCTGAATGGCCGTGGGAGGTGCCCAAAGCTCTCCTGAGCTCAATGGCCACCATGTCCCTCAAGTCCTGAGCTGTGGCTGCCACATCTGCCTTTGCCTTTCCTGTCCTGTGAGTGGGGCTCAGCCGGGGTGAGGATACCTGAGCCTCCGGGACACTCATGGGAGGGCCTCACATTCCTAGCAAGCTGCCATGACGAGCCGCTCTCAGGAGCACCATTCTGGACACCAAGAGGATAAGGCATCCTGAGGAGGTGGCCCCGGGGTGGCTGCTGTGGCACCTGCTGGCCCGGCAGGTGGGCTTCCAGATGCTCCTACCTGAGGTAGCCCCCATCAAAAGTGACCAGGAGCCCTTCCTGCCAATAGATGGTCTGATTTCTTTTCACTCTGAATGTGCTACAGCGATTTCTCTGGTTTCCTGTAAAACTGTAAATGGTGACTTTTCTGTTCCTGCTTTTAGTATTCTTCTTGTTTTCAAACAGCTGAAAGACAGAGAAAAGACCCTGCTTGAGTATTCTGGGCTCCTCGCTGGCCCTGGGCAGAGCTCTGTGGAGACCGGGCTGGGCCCCATCCTGATAAATGACCACCGTCTTTCCCACCCTCTCCTCCCACGCCACTCATCCCTGCTGCCAAATTAAATGTTACATTATCTGATGGGGTCTCTAGGGTATTCTGGAAACACAGTTTTTCCAAAGAACTGAAACACAGGCTGTCCTTTACAATTTTTTCCCCCTTTGACTTTACAAGCAAAAATTTATATTAAAAAATGTAGAAAATACAGAAAAATGTAAGAGGGAAAACCAAACGCTAATTTAACACCAAGCAGAGAGATCATTCAGATTTCGGTATGTATTATTCAAGGATTTTTTTTTTCTGTCTCCATATATGCATAAAAAACAGCTGAGGCCATATTGGATTTCTAATTTTGTATACTTTAAAAAACTTCACTTTTCCTATGCCATTAAAATCACACATTAAATTCGTTTTTCTAAAGTTTAATATTCTATTAAGTATAGTCATTTCCCAAACCACCCTCTTCTAGAAGGGTAAGTTGGTTTCAATCTTTCGCTCCCTCAAAACCACCGTGAAGCACATGAGAAAGGCACAAAGCTTTCTCTGATTGAAACTGATGTCCTTAGTTTAGATGATTACCAGTGGGATTATCTGTCGAAGGGCCTGGATGTTTTAAAGCTCTGGATGCATCCTGAGGAATGGCTATTTGAACGGTGAGACCGTCCTGTGCACCAACTACCAGTGTGCGTAGGGCTGCTTCATGCCCCAGGACTGGGGATTACGACTCAGCTCTTTGCTAATGTAATGGATGAAAAGTGGCATCTCCCTGCTGCCTGAATTTGCATGGCTTTGATGAGTGATGAGACGGAACTCTTTCTCCCTTCCTGCCACCCATCTGAATTTCAATAGGACTTCTTTCCTAACTTCAAGTGAGGAATGCTGCTGCCCGGAAGGGCGCCCGGGCCTCCAGGCCCAGCTGGGCCCCACTTGTGAGCTCGGTCTCCCACCACGCTAGTGCTCCCTGACCCTCCCCTGAGAACGCAGCGGGACACAGAGTTCAAAGGGAGGGCAGAGGGATGGGAACATCGGGGCGCCAGCGCCTGGCTCACTCCTTCAATCAGCTGCAACCTTCTGACGCTACAAACAAATCTCCCTCGCTGCTAGCACAAGCCGCTACTGTCACGATCAACACTAAGGCTTTTGCATTTTTTTTCCTTACCATTTCAGTAAAAATAGGACGATCAAAGAACATTTTTATAGAGCTGAGAAGTTATAATTCAATAAGGGCTTTCTAATTAGAATGTAGCAACAGTAAACTCATATGGAGTTTAATATCAAGAATTTGACAGTCAGGGGTTATGCCAGGAGGTCATAAAACCAAAGGTGTGCCAGAATCCCCTGGAGGGCTTGTGAAAACCAGTGCGGGGTTCCATCTGGAGTTTCTCATGCAGCGGGTTTGAGGTGGGGCCTGAGAACTTGCATTCCTCACACGTCCCCAGGTGAGGCTGATTTTGCAGGTGTAGGAAAGCCACTTTGAAAAACACCACTGTAGCAAATATTGCTTCCATGTTCCTGCCTTGCATGAAATTAACGCTGCCTGACAGCTAGGACTCCTTCCCACAACCCCAGGTAAACCCACAGAAACAAACTCCTCGGGCTGGGTCTCCAGTGTTACCAGAGCAATGTAAAGTTGTGCACCAGTGGTTCTCAAGCTGGGTGCACAGCGGAATTGCCTGGGAGCCTTAAAAAAAACCAGAGGAATCACTTTTCAACACAATGCCACACTCAAAAGATTCTATTTGATCGGTCTGGAGTGTGGTCAGTGTCTTTTAGAATCTCCTCCAGGCGAGCCTAGTGTGCAGCCAGGATGGCAAAACTGTGTTTCTAAAGTCACGGTTCTCCAAGCGTGGCTGCTGGGCCGGTGGCATCGCCTTGGGGAATGGATAGAAATGTGAATTCTTGGCCTCCCTCTATGCTTACTGAATCAGAACCTCTAGGGTGGGGCCCACCAAACTGTGTTCTAGCCAACTCCAGGTGATTTTGAGGCGGGCTAACATTTAGAACCACTGCTTATAAAGGGCATGTTCTGTCTAAGGTGGATGCTGCTTTGGAACTCACAGGATGGCTTACATGGGTTGCCCAGCAGCCCATGCCACACTTGCCCCCTGGCACTGCATCAGTGGCATCGCTCTGGGAGAAGGGTCTCCAAGCAGGGCGCCCCAGCAAAGGGTATTCCCCTTCCACCAAGGTACAACTGCAGGAGCCTCTCCCCCATGCAGAAACCGCAGCTGTAATACCTGCAGGTCCATCTCCGCCAGGCTGATCAGCATGCGTGCTATGAACCTTTGCCAGAAGCCAACTGGCACGAAGCTCATCTTAAATACCCTCTGAATGGTGTTGGCCGTGGGGTGTCGCATGCCGTGGGTGTCCAGGCCAGGTTTAGATGGAAGGAGATGTGGCAGGAGGTAGCTGAAACACATCAAGGGGAATGGTGAACAGCAGGGCCCAAGCTCCCAGCAGATGGCCTCGTGTGGGGAGAGGCTGTGCTGAAGCACCTCAGGCTGCTGGGCTTCTTCCTCCCAGGGCCCTCGGAATTCTGCTAGGAGGAGAAGGGTGGTTTATGTGCTGAGAATAAATGCTCCAAAGGACAGTGAAGACGGGTCCCATGAATATGTCTGCCAGGGTTTCTAAGCTAGAGACTAGAAGAAGGCTAAGGGAAGACACGGACACACAAACATCAGACATAGCAAAGGGGACTCAAGTCTCTATCGGTGGGGTTGCAGTTGGGGAATCACTTAACATTAACTCTGGTTAATGGAGGAAAAACAAATACAGCTTCAGGGTTTCAAGGACAATGCAGATATTAGGGTCAGAGAAACATTTTTGGCCTTCAAAGCTGTTTATTGTTCTTGGCCAGCAGAGACGAGGCAATTGCCTTTAAAAGTCAGAATGAGCCTGTGTTGTGCAAAAGAGGGATGTTTTACAAGAAGGCTCTTGGTCATCATAAAAATGCTGCATCATTGTGTCAGCAAGGACTTCAAGTCTGCTGTCATCTCAAAACAGCTGAAACCTGGGAGGGAGGTCCCTCCAAAAGTGTGCCTGAAAACCAGCAACAGCTGTGTGCTGTGGGGCTGTGGGAGCAGGGACCGGACAGGCCCGGGACAGCCCCCTGGGTGTATAGATGCTGGACTCTTTCTCAATAAAGGTTTGCCTTCAGCTCTCCTAATCTTAAAATAAATCTATTTCGGTCCAATAAATGTCCTTAGAACTTTCTGGAAGAGACTCCCTAAACTATAAGAAAATTCAGTAAGTGCTCACGGGCCAAGCACACAGGCGCAAGTCTCGGCTCTGACTTACACGCTCTGACACATGGGTACACCACGGGAAGAGAAATAATCCCCTCCTGGCAGGGCTGGGAAGGTAGACAGGGACTGTGCGGATGTGCAGCAGGCACGGTGGTGAAACAGTAGGCTTTTGCCGCCTTTCAGGTCTTGGGTGAAAGCACATTCCCAACCTCCCGCTAGTTACCTCTCCATTAGAGTGTCCTGTCTTATTCCTTCACATCTGAAAATTCCCCTCTCTGCTCAGTGTCTGTCCCTATACAGGAGGCCCTGGGCCATGCCTGGTGTTTCTTTTTGCATTTCCCACTGCGTCTCATGCATCCTGGGTCTCCGACGTGGCCCTCTTACAGTGGCGGTGCCCTGTGGCTTTCTCGCTCTTCTCTCTCCTTGTTGGAGGGTGCTTGGACAGTCGGCGGGGGGCATTCTCTGTCCCAAGGTGCACCAGCATGAAGTGCGGTGGCACCCAGAAGAGGTGGTCTATGATGTTTTTGAGGGCAGAGCTTTAGAAGGTGGCAAGGTGAATGAAGAGATTCCAAGTGGCCACAGAAGCCATTTCGCAAGGTAAGCAGTGGTCTCGTGGTAGTCGAGACTGCTGGCTCCGGGTTTCAGAGCAGTTACAAGCCGGGAAAGGCCATCCCAGGGAATGACCAGAGAGTCAGCAGGACAGGCCCTAAGAGGTAAATTATTCATGTGTTTGATGAACCTCACACCCTGACATTGGCATGATCCATGATGAAAGCGATGGCTGAGAAGTCCCTCACTTCTGATTGGCAAATGATTTTTATTCCTCCACTTTTCAACATCTCAGTGTCTGCACCAGGGTGCCGGCTCGTCCACCCCACTGAGCCAGCCTCTGACGGGGGCTGCAGCCCTTCTCAGAGTCTGAGAGGTAAGGACCTTCCTCCTGAAAAAGCACAAAGGCTCAAAACTGTATGGTACTTTCAGGGGGTTTGTGGAGGTTTTCTGAGGTGCTGGAGGAGTTTGCTGCAGGTGGGAGACCATGCTCAGAGGAGCAGCATGGACCCAGAGATCCTAGCAGCCATAGAAAGCTGATGTTGCCAGGAGCTGGGACTCGCCTAGGGCACAAGGGACCCATTATGCCTGTGCTAAGACAAAACGTGTTCCATGATTCCTGGATGTGGACAGAACCAGAGACTATGGCTATGAGTACTTACCAAAGAAACAGTCGCTATAACTGGGCTGTCAATACAAAATGCCTTGGGGGCTTAAAAGACACTGTTCTGAGTATTTTACATGTATTGATCAGTGTCTGTTCCCATATAGGAGGCCCTGGGTCGTGCCTGCTCCTGTTTCTTTCTGCTGTTCTGAGTATTTCACATGTATTATCTAATTTAATCCTCACAACAACTATCACACTTATAGTAATTGTATTATCCCCATTATGCAGACGAGAAAGAAGGTAGTTGAGATTCATATTCTAATCTGCTGTGCAATAAGCCTTGGTGAGGACTTGGTAGTGATTGCAATGATGATCTTGTTCAACCAAACACACACACCCCGCACACACACACACACCACACACACACCCCGCACACACATACACACACACCCCACACACACACCCACACACACCACACACACACATAAACACACACACCACACACACACACACACACACCACACACACACACACCCCACACACACACCACACACACACATCCACCACACACACACCACACACACATACACACCACATACACCACACACACACACCACACCCCCCCACACACACCTCATACACACACACACACCCCACACACACCACACACACACACACCACACATAACACACACACATACACATATTATAAACACATGTATATTTTATATACATATAAACCAACTTCATATAGGTAACTGACTTGCTTTTACTGGGTACTCTATCTCCTCACTCCTCCAAACTGCGATAAAACAATCTGAAAGTTGTCAGATCCTGTGTGTTGTAAACACACAGGCTGCCTCACCCCAAGCTTTCTCATGGACCACGGTTAAGGACAGCCCTGGGCCATGTTATGGGGAGCTGTGGAATTTCCAATTCCTCTTTGGGGCTGTACTATTTAAGGAACCCAGAGGGCTGGAGCAGCAAGAAGGACTTAAGGCCCCTCCCATACCTAGTGGGGGGTGGGCGGGGCCTCAGGCAAAGCGGGGACCAGGGGCTGGTTCCCAGGCGGGGTCTCTGGCCTCACTGTATAGCATCCAGGCCTGCTCCCCAGGAGTCTCCAGTGGGCACCCCTGTAGAGATCTGGAGCTGGGGACGCAGAGTGGCAGCGTGTTCTCTGGGTGCTGCGTGGCCATGTTCTACGGATTTGTATCCTGGATACAGCTTCACCGCCGACCTCAGCATCAAACCCAGGAAGCGGCTGAAAGGGAAACGAGGACTCGGGGGCCTGAGGACCGAGCTGGTTCAGGGCAGAGCATCCCCGGGGTCTCACCTCTCATGTGCTCCCCAAGCCTGGCCTTCTTAGGTGCCCCGCCCGCTGAGGGGAGGCATTCAGTTTAGTTACTCGGGAAGATGCATCCTGGTACTGAGTGGCACAGAGGAGAGTGGAAGAAAAGAAGATGCCAACACTATGCTTGGTTTCATGAAAGCCAAGCCTTGACAGTGAGAATTTGAAGGAAGGAAAGGTAAGCAAGAGCTTATAAAGAGTCTGCCAAAATTCCCTGCTAAGAGCACCCTGCTTGTAAGGCCAGGGACCTCACTGCCTCTCCCCTGCCTTCCATGGGCAAATGCTAGGGCCAGGGCACATGTGGTGGGGACGCAGAGAAGTGTGCTGACCAACGCTCAGGGCTGACAGCAGAACTGAAGGTCTGGGCAGGTGAGTGAAAGGTAACGAGGAAGGGAGGGTAAGGGCAGTCAAAGGCACAGGAGGATGGCGGCAGAGCCCTCTCAGAGGCCCCTGGACTGCAGCAGAGCAGGTGGTTGGGCATCCTTGATCGCATGACGGGAGGTGGCACGGGGTCAGGAGGGGCTCGGCGAGGGGTCGGGCGAGGAAGACCGAGGAGGACCCGTCTCACAGAAGACGGTAGGGTGGCATCTTTAAAAGGCTGACAGAAAAAGGACCCAGAATTCTACATCCAAGAAAATTACCCACCAAAAAATTAGAGTGCTAATGAAGATATTTTCGTATACACAAAAGTCTTGTCTGAAAAAGAGAATTTGCTGCCATCAGACTTAGACTTTAAGAAATGCTACACATAATTCTTCAGGCTAAAGAGAGATGATACTAGATGGAAATTTGGCTCTGTGGAAAGAAAGGAAGAGCGACAAAAATGGTCAACATATTTTTTCCCTTAATTTCCTAAAAGACTATTGATTGTTTAATTATTTAAAGCAAAAGTAATAACACTGTGTTATGGGGTTCATTACATACATGGTAGTCCTCCCTCATCTGCAGTTCTTTTTTCACGGTTTCAGTTACTGGTCCAAAAATATAAAGATATTGAGAGAGAGAGAGGGACAGAGACAGAGAGAGAGAGAGAGACAGAGAAAGACAGAGAGACAGAGAGAGACACAGAGAGAGAGACAGAGAGACAGAGAGAATCAGAGAGAGAGAGACAGAGAGAGAGGGAGAGAGACCACATTTATGTAACTTCTATTACAGTATATTGTCATAATTATACTGTTTTGTGATTATTGTTGTTAATTTCTACTGTGTGTTGTTAATCTCTTACTGGGTTACAATTAAACTTTATCCTAGGTATGTATATATAGGAAAAAGCACAGTATATGGAGGGCTCAATACTATCGCAGTTTTAGGCATCCATGGGGGTCTTGAAATCTACCAGCTGCGGATAAGGGGAACTCTGTATAGAAGAAACATGGATGACAGCAAGAGTACAGAGGATGGTGGGAGGAGTAATGTCACTGTATTGTGCTAAGGGTTTTGCATTTAATTCCAAGTGGCATAATATTAATTACAAGTAGGTTGTGATAAGGTAAGAACACATATTCTAATCCCAAGAGTAGCCACTAAAACGCAATACCAAGAAGGATAGCCAAAAACCCTACAGAGAGCATGAAGATACTAAAATAAAATTTAACTCAAAAGAAGGCAGGAAAGAATGAATAAAATAAAAAAAATAGATGGTATAAATACAGAATAAATAGCAAAATAGTAAGCTTAAACCCAATCATACAATTAATTATGATAAATGTAAATGAATCAAAGCAGAGGACAGGAGGGGTACCTAGGGACACCTAGTGGGCTGCCTGGCAACCAGCAAAAAGTGATGAGGAGTAGCAGGGGCTGGGGAGCAAGGAGAGGAGGAAGGAAAGGAAGAGCGAGGCTCCTTGTTTTGTCTGCAGCTGAGGACTGGGGAGACCTGGGTCTGTTACAGATCCGGGAGAAGTCCACAGAAAGAGGCAAGGATCAGCTGCTACACAGAAAGCCTCCATTTGACCCTTGGACCATCCGCTCTGGAGCAGCTGAGCATGTTGCTCTCATGATTTAATCATGTTGGACTGCATTTTGAAGCTGGGCTGTGTAATTAGCATGCACATTCTAGCTCACTCACTCTTTCTTTTTTGTTTTTTGTTTTGAGAAGGAGTCTCACTCTGTTACCCAGCTTAGAGTGCAGTGGCACAGTCTCTGCTCACTGCAACCTCCGCCTTCCATGTTCAAGCCATTCTCCTGCCTCAGTCTCCCAAGTAGCTGGGATTACAGGCACGTGCCAGCACACCCAGCTAATTTTTGTATTTTTAGCAGAAACGGGGTTTCACCATGCTGGTCAGGCTGGTCTTCAACTCCTGACCTCAAGTGATCCGCCAGCCTTAGCCTCCCAAAGAGCTGGGATTACAGGCATGAGCCACCTCACCTGGCCACTTACTCTCATTTACCAAATAACCAAGCATCAAGCCCCTGTAAAGTGAAATGCCCCCAAATTATTTTTAATGCCATCCTTACATGTTTTCCTACACTTTTTCAATAAGCGTATTTCTTTTAAGTCCCTGAAGAGAAGCCTGTGACACATGAGAGAGTGGCCAGCTGTGCTCACCGTCCTGCTGACCCCGGCCAGGCAGGCGGGTCATCAGGTGCTGGCCTGTCCTTAGGTTTGTTGGGGGGCAGCGGTGGCAGCACAGATTCCTGGAAATCTTGTTCAGGCCACCAGTGGCTCCAGACCTCAACTCCCTTTTTGGGGAGCAGCCTGCACAGCCTGGCCTGGTAAGTCTGTGTCCTCACCTGTCATTGGCGACGGGCAGGGCGATCTCAAACTTGGCCAGGAACTGGAAGTACTGCTCTTCTGTCTGCTGTGTGAAGCCAGTCCCTACCAGCAGCATCCTGAGGTCTTCTGCTCTGATCACCCCGTTCTTGGCCACTGACCGGGAGCCCTTAATGTTAAAGATCCTCTGCAGACATTCGGACAGCCAGATAGGGTCAAGGAAGTAGAGGTTCCTCAGGCCGTGGCTGGTGTCCGGGAAGTGTAGTAGAGTTCCGGTTTCTATGAGGAAGCTGATAGCTGCCCCAGGCAAGAAGAGGAAGCAGTAGTCAGACAAAGGAGCAAAAGGGACCCTGGGGTGGCCCTCTTTCCAAGAGGACACAGGTCACAAAGTCTTCCTAGGAAGAAACCAACATGCCTGACATGCTGGACCCTTCAGGCAGGTTGGCAGCCCGATCATGGGTTCCCTGGTGGTCCATGGTAACTCTTGCCAAAGTCCTGGGCTGAGGGCCACCTGGGTAACTACAGTTGATCCTCATTATTTGTGGATTTTGCCTTTGCAAATTTGCCTTCTTGCTAAAATTTATCTGTGACCCCAAAATCAACGCTCTTGCTAAAATTTATCTGCAACCTCAAAATCAACGTTATTTACAGACATGTGCTGAGCAGTGAAAAATTTGCATTGACCAATGTGCATGTTCCCAGGAGAGGTTGAACAGGGCAATGTTCTCAGCTCTCATGCTGAAAACAAAGGGCTGCTTAGTGGTCTATGTCAGCGCCATGTTTTTAAAATTTTTGTGGTTTTTGTTGATGCGTTCATTGTTTAAAATGGCACCAAGTGAAGTGCTGAAGCACTGTGTGATTCCCTAAGCATGAGAAGGCTGCGATGTGCCTTATGGAAAAAACCCGTGTGTTAGATAAGCTTTGTTCAGGAATGAGCAATAGTGCTGTCAACCATGAATTCAATGCCAACATATCAACAACATATATTAAGTATGGGGTCTTTAAGTGGCAACACACATAAAACAAGGTTCTGTATTGATGGGCTGATGAGAATGTTGTGACCAGAAGCTTGCAGGAACTGAAACCAGCATCTCTCCTAGGAGCACTGGTTCAACATTTGCTATTTCAGTGATCACGGTGACTTTACAGAACATAACTCCTGTGGATAACGAGAATCAAGAATCGACTGTAACTGTTTGACCTCTGTCTCCCTGACTAGACTGTCAGCCCTGGAGGTCAGGGGTCAGTCCATTAGCTCGTATGTCGACCCCTGTGGCCAACACAATGCTGGTGTTGAGTAGCTGTTTGTGCTCTCTCCCTTCAAGGAAAGAAGGGTGGGAGGAAAGGAGGAAGGGGAGGAGGATGGGAGGCAGAAACTCAGGCTGAGTGTTGGGATCTCACTCATTGCTGAGGGCCAAGCTAAAGTTAGCAAGTGCAGACGGTTCCACTTCTCGTGGGCACCCTGCCACCCACCCCAGCCCCACCCACCTGACTGCAGGTCCTCGTAGTCCTTGATGTCATTGTCGGGCGTCTGCTCTACCAGCTGCTCCAGCTGCCTGTCCGTCAGGTACTGCACGTCGTCATCCAGGCTGCGGCGCTGCTGCTCTGCCAGCACGGCCTCCTGCAGGCTCAGGTAGCTCCTGGGGATCTGGGGGACAGATGGGCAAGGCAGGGTCCCTCAGGTCCCAAGGCATGCCCGCCAGCTTGGGCAGATCCTGCCCAGTCCCTGCCACCTGAAGGGGTAGGACATTTTCACCCACTGTCTTCCATCCTGATCCTCCCTCACCAGGAACCACTGAGCCTTGAAACACAGACATGGCTTTCACAGGACAGAGCGGACAGTGCAGATCCCCAACAGTGGGAAGCAGGCCCTCTGGCCTAAACTGCATGGGCAAGGTACCCACCAGCCTTCCTGCCAGTCGCTGGCAGCCGATAGTGCTGCCCACGTCCTTCATGCTGCACGTGACATGGAAAATGAGCTGCCGCAGCCCTTCCTGACCTTCCAGGCTCTTGCAGGAAATCTCACTGTGTGCAAAAAAGACCCATGTTTACTCATCATGCCCCACTCCGAGGAAGCGCAGCAGCTTCTCCATGTTCCTGGGATGTTTGTCCTGAAGGCTGGCGAGTCTGGAGAACTCATGAAAGATGACACAAGAAGCTATTGAGGCCTCGTTTGGTACAAACCACTGTGCTGGTGCCCCACACCGTGTCACTTTAGTCTGTCTTCCCAGACTACACGTGGCATTTCACAGCAGAGGGAAGTGAGGTACAGAGGTGCACTGAGACCCCCAAGGGCACAGGCTGGGCAGGCAAAGACTCACACAGGCTGGACTCGGGTTCTGATTCAGAGCTAGTGCCCCTCTTATCACAGACCCCATGGGGCTTTCTTAAGGGCACAGCAGGAATTCTCAAAAGCTTCATTCTGTATTATTCCGAGCCAGGCCACTGTGTCCCAGGCTGACCCGTGCACCAATACCCATGGCACTCCACCTGGGTGAGAGAATCTGAGAGCCACCAGGGCAGCTGCTGCAACGTGCAGTACGCTTCACTCCCATCAGGGCACACTTCATCTGCTGAACCTCAGCTTCTTCATCTACAACAATCTCCATAACCCACAGGGATATCATGAAAGTCCAGTGACAGGTGGTGAGTCCAGGGCAGTTGGACTTACCTGCATGGGCCCATCCTGATGCCTACCCAAAAGCCCCTCCTAACTCTTGGCCCTCTGTGACTCAAAGGCTGCTATCAGGACCACTCAGACCTGATGCAAGGCTGGGCCCTCCCTGCCAGCCTTGCACCAGGTCTGAGTGGTGGACAAGGATACACCCTCCCCAGGGTCTGCCCTTGATCAGTGATCAACAAATGAGATGGACAGCCATGGGATGGGTGGTGTCTACGTTCAGTCTCCTAGTTCCATGGGCACCATGCACTTTCAGCACTGGCCCTGGGGATGGGGAGGAGGCAGAAAGGAAGCACAGGGGGGTATCTCCAGGCCTCACCCAGCCAGCTGTCCAGTGGATTTTCACCCTCTCCAAGGCTGGGTCAGCTCTGCAGGCTGCCACCCTCGGCCAGGGAAGGGGCCTAGCCCCACCCAGCCTCAGGAGCTCTCTGTAAGCAGATCCCAGGATAGATCAGCAACCGGCACCCACAGGAAGGTAGGTGCAGCTAGAGGCTGGGCACTCACTGTAAGTGTTTGAAGGTGATGTCCGGGAAGCCCGTGGCCCTGGAGCCGGAGGGGGAGCGGCAGAGTGCCAGCACATAGGCACGCAGCGTTGCAATCCTTTCCACACGGAACTTGGCTTCAATTAAGTCCAGGTGTGTCCCGACCACCAGCACTACGGCATTTGGGGCTTTGGCCTGTAACAGAGAATGCCAAGGCTGAGTACTATCTCTGTTCAGTGAACAAGGTACAGGACAGAGCTCCCAGCTATGCAGGTGTGCTGACCCTGGATGCCGTGGGCCCTGCTCAGCCACCAATCTGCAGCCTTGGGATGGTTTGGATACTTGTCCCCTCCAAATCCCATGATGAAATGTGATCCACAGTGTTGGAGGGGAGGCCTGATGGGAGGCTGGGTCATGGGCGCAGATCCCACATGAATGGCTTGGTGCCCTCCTGCAGTAATGAGCGAGTTCACCCTCTGTCAGGTCACCTGATTGTGAAAAGGAGCCTGGCTCCTCCTCCTCTTTCTCCTGCTCCCTCTCTCACTATGTGACAAGCCAGCTCACTTTCCCTTCTGCCATGACTGAAAGCTTCCTGAGGCCTCACCAAAACCAGGGAGGCGCTGAAGCCATGCTTGTACAGTCTGCAGAACTGTGAGCCAAATAAACCTCTTCTCTTCATAAATTACCCAGTCTCAGGCAGTCTTTTACAGTAATGCAAAACAGACTGCTGTAGGACTGTCAGCCCAGGCAGCGCCCATGCTCTTCACTCTCTGTGAACCCCGAGGGTCTGTTGCACTGAGGGGTGTCTGCGGTGCTCTGTGACCTCCTCCACAGGTGCTGCTGAGTTGGACTTGTCGGGAGGGATTTCCGACCCTTCAGACATGACAGCAGCCATCTGAGGCAGGGAGACCAGGACACCTTTACACCAGGAAGGGGACGCTGCTGCCCTTTTGGATGCAAGGATGGGGATTCCTAAATTTAAGGGAAGCAGGGAAATTGTAAGAGCAGCACCAGCCCTCAGCACAGGAAGGTTTCAACTGCCTCACTGTGCAAAGCAAGCAGGACCACGGCGCTGGGCTCTCTGTGGAACAGAATCCCTTTTTTCTCAGTACAGGGGATGCTTGAGAAAAGCTCTGGGAACAGAAACGGCAGGGCTGGTGGCAGGTGTCCTCACCTCGATGTTGAGCAGCCAGAACTGGAGGCTGGCTACGGCTTCCTCCCCCAGCGCTAGGTTCCAGACCACCACGTACAGGGCCTTGTCCGTGAAGAAGCACTGGTTGACAGTGGCCATGCTGGCTGGTCCCCCGATGTCCCAGACGTTGAACTCCACAGACTCAACCTACTTGAGCAAGAAGGCAGCGACAGGGAGGCATTTTAGAGACAAAGTCTTCAGTAAATGAAACGGAGACCACTGATAACTCTGGAGGCTGTACTTGCGGGGCTGAAAGAGACAACTGTGGGAAAATTCTGGACACCCTGTTGTTTCTCTTAGGCAGCAGGATCTGGGCTAGGGATGGGGGCTGGGCTTCTGGGGCTTCTGTCTACTCCTAGCAGAGCAGGGGCCAGGCCTGGGACGGACATCAGAGGACATGGGCCTCCATCTGGGCTGCAGATGGGTAGGGGACACCCTGTGGGAGGAAGCTGCACTCTGATGTCATGGCTTGTGCTGGGGTTCAGCCTCCCTCTGTGCCAGGGCAAGAGGAGGAGATGGGGTCAGAGGGCAGTGCCCACCAAGGATGCTGGAAAACTCCCTTCCACTGTGTGGAAATGAAACAAAAGATGAGCTGTCGGGGTGCCGGGAACGGCTATGTAAACGGTGGTTTCTCCATCATTGCATGAGGTAAGAGTCTGGTCCTGGAAGCTAGGGCTGCAGTTTTCCACAGAAAGGAGTCATCTCTGTGAGGCAGTGTTGGCCTCCAAGACACAGCGTGCTGACCTGGTTTTGTATAAAGATGAAAACAGCTGTTCTCAACTGGCTAAGGCCAGCCACGCAGAGAGCTGCGGACTCAGCCTGCACAGGACTGTCCTTCCACTAAAGGGTGGGGCTTTAGTCACTGCAGAAAGGAAGTGGGGGCTGCAGGCCAGGAAAAATAGAAGCACTAATTCACCTCTCAGGCCTCAGCTAGAGGAAGCTAAGGGAAGAAATGAGATTGCATCATTGTTAAGAAAAAAGCAGAGCAGGAGAGAATGCAGAGGATTCTGGGTTCTGGAGAGAACCTTCAGACTCAGCTGGATTTGCTCCTGGAATGTTCTAGAATGGGCCTGGTGTTGATTGTTGTGTTTGACTGTTCTAGCCCCAATAAGGCAGCGCTTCATCCTTTAGAGGACTAGCTTTCGAGTTTGTGCTAAAATAGATGCACAGCTTTAATGCCTAACTTCTCAAACAAGGCTTGGAAAGTGGCTGTGTGTGAAAGGTACTGCAGTGTCTCCTGGCACTGTGCATGGGAGCTTTGGGGAAAATCAGGGAACGCCTGGACCTCAAGGCTCCTCAGTTTTCCATAGTGAAGCAGTCTCCTTGCCCCTTGGATCCCAAGGAACCACAGGGTGGCAGAAATGCAAATACGGCTGTTGAGGAAGGCCTTATCTATGTGTGTTCATTCCCCCAGCTCAGAGGAAGAGCTAACTGCCCCGCTCTATTCCAGGGATAGAGATCCCACCTATAGTTCATGGGCTATTTTCTCTGTTTCATTAACAGGAAAATGTTCATTTCCATTTGCCTGGCACTGAATGGAAAGCAGGATGACTACTAGGTTCAGTGATGAATTCATTTTTCTTTTTTTTTGAGACGGAGTCTTGCACTGTCACCAGGCTGGAGTGTAGTGGCACGATCTTGGCACCCTCCACCTCCAGGGTTCAAGCAGTGATGGATTTATTTTAAGTAGGGCTTAGAACCAGGACTTTTCAGAACCTGGGGTGAAAGCAGGTATCAGGGAGGACAGGGCATTAAGTCCCAGAGTGCTTTTATCTTCCTCATTAGGGGGCAGATGCTGGTGTGTTTCACAGCCCGCAACAGTGGTTACTCTCAGCCCTGGGGATGCCTTACCCCGGACCACTTGAAATTGAATCCTTGGGGTCAAAGAGCAGTGAGGTGAGGTCTGGGCATTGCTATCTTTAAAAGCTCCTCGAGGGAATCTAACGGACAGCCAGGATTAAGAACCACTGGCCCAGAGCTTTGAGTTAACGATCACAAAAACATACAGGGCGGGAGGATTGTTTAAGCTGGGGAGGTTGAGGATGCATCCAGCCTGGGTGACAGAGTGAGACACTGTCTCAAAGAAAAGAAAAGGAAGAAAACTACAGGGTTACGTTAAGAGATGATTCGCTGCTCTTGGCAGAAGCTGGTACAGAACAGTACACAGTGGCTCCTGCAAAGGTCCTGCGCTTTGGACATCAGGCTGAGAAAATTCTGGGCTCTCTGGGGAGAATGGAGAGGAGTCCAAGGGATGTCCCTCCCGCCCACAGGGACGCTGTGCACAGGGACTCTTGACCTTGGCTCTCGAGCCAGCTGGCCTCTGGAGCTCCCACTTGGTGGTCCTGATGGTGGCCTCGCCGTGCACCACCTGGGGGGCCCTCCCCGTCTGTAAGATCTCCAGGAGGGTGGACTTGCCCTGGCGCGGGGGACCCACGATGATCATCTTCATCAGCTTGCACCTCTCTGCTTTCCGCAGCTGAGCTCGTAAGTAAGACAGCATTGCTTTGGGGCCTGTGCAAAATCATTAAGGGGAAGGGTAGGTGGGTGGGAACATGCTCACATCTCTTAGGATGCAAAATCCTGTCATGAAGGACCTCTTTCCCTATGTTCTGATGGGGACAGTCAAGGAAGCCTGGAGCAGGTGGAGGGAAGGCGTGACACTAATCACCCCAAAAGTGAAGTCTCAAAGGCAGGAACCTACAGACAAAGCCCTTGCTGCCTAGGAGGTCATGGTTTTATCACCTGGCCATTCTCAATATAGTGACCCTCGGTAATGACTGCTTTAGGGACAATTTTATAGGATCTTGCCAAACCTGGAACCTGGAGCTGGGCTCCATGGGTCACCAACTGTTTCTACCCCCAGGACTTAACTAGTGGACTTGAGTTGTCTTTCCAAGGAGGTGATGGCAGGGGACAGAGCTGTAGATGCCCTACCTTCCTTTCGGATTTCTGCAGGCACATTGCTGATGGTCAGGTCTTCAGTGTCCAGCTGCCAGAGGTTACCCAGCTGCCCTAGCTCAGGAGGGAGCTCCCGGAGGCCAGGGTTGCTGAAGACATATGTGCCCATCACAAGAGAATACAGGTGTGTCCTGATCATGCATGTACACACACGCACACACACACACACACACACGCACGGCTCTTGTCAGCCTCTGCAGCCTGCAGAGGCCACTGACAGCCTGCACCCAGACCCCACACCTTGGGACCTGATTTCAACACTAATTCCAAAGCCTTTCTCCCTGAAGGGTCAGTGGTAGAAAGGGCAGCTCTGTCTTCTGCAAAACCCCATGGCTTAGAATTGAGTCCCCTCCTCCAATTTTCCTGTCTCTGCTACTAACTACATCACCGAGATGCTACTTTAATATTGATATAACATTTTACATTTTCATGAAGGTTTGTACACTGCCTAGAACCCCTGGCAGTATCTGGCATGCAGTGAAAGCTCAGTAATGAAAGAATGGATGATTGAGTGGTTCTCCTCATCACAGCCCGAGTGATGTAGCAAAAGTGCGTCTCATCCCATCGCTACCCCATCTTCCTCTCTCCCTCCCTCCTTGATCAAGCCCTGTTATGAAAATCCCACTACTGCTTCTTGAAGAGTCAATGGCTTCTTTCTGCCTGGCTTTCTGTGTCCCAGGTAATTTAGGAATGGGTTTTCTGCCTCTCTGGGTCAGCAGCCAGCACGGCCCCTCCAGATGAGTACTTACTTCCCCAAGTAGAGCTCTGATAAGCTCTTCAGCAGGCAAACTGAGGGAGGGACTGTGTCAAGGTGGTTGTCGTTCAGGCAAAGGACTTCCAAAGACTCACTTAGGAAGGCCGGAAATTCCAGCACACATGCTGCAAAGACATGGCAAAGCAGACTGCATTTAAAAAGAATTCTGGACTGTCACAGCGTGATGGCCAGGTGGGTGTATAAACTGATGCAACCTCCAGAGGGCATTTTGGCAAACCTCTCAGAATCAAATGCTCACCTCACCGACCTAGCGATTCTAATTCTACAGACATCCTTGCACGCATGTGTGGCAAAGATGTGAGAACGAGGACACTCGGTGGCAGAGATAGAGGACAACCTATGACAACCTATGTGTCTAACCACGGGGGCTGGTTCAATGAGTAATAGAATAATTGCAACTATTACAAAGCACGGGGCAGGTCTACACATATGGGGATGAAGTGATACTCAAGAGCTACCCATCAATTGAAAAGGCAAAGTGCGGTCAGGCTGGTGGCTCACACCTGTAATCCCAGCATGCTGGGAGGCCGAGGCAGGTGGATCACGAGGTCAGGAGCTCAAGACCAGCCTGGCCAAGATGGTGAAACCCTGTCTCTACGAAAGACACAAACAGTAGCCAGGCATGGTAGCAGGCACCTATAATCCCAGCTACTCGTGAGGCTGAGTCAGGGAAATTGCTTGAATCTGGGAGGCGGAGGTTGTAGTGAGTCAAGATCACACCACTGTACTCCAGCCTGAGTGACAGAGCAAGACTCTGTCTCAAAAAAAAAAAAAAGGTCAGAACCAGATATCTAGAAGGCTTATTAGTGTGCCAGAAAATGTTTCCGCACACTCATGCACACACACGCACATCGTGTATATGTTATACGCACATGCCACACCTGCACATGTGTATGCATACAGGTTACACAGTTGTTAGACATGAACACAGTGGTTACCAGAGACATCTCTGGGGAAGGGAATTACTAGAAGACTGAACAGTTATCCTGTGCCCTTTGTTAGTATTCAAAACTGTGTTTCAAAATATACATGCATCGCTTTTTCAATGAAAAAAGATTGTTAATGAAAATATACTAAGGTTGGCTGTTTTCATGCTTCTTGTGATGACATTCTTTGAAAAACCAGCCAACTGTTTAGTATTTAAGTGACTTTATTAATTAGGCTTACTATACAATTGCCATGAAAATCACGTCAAATGGGCTGTTTCCCTGGGCACCAGAGCATTTGAGTTGAGAAAGAGCTTGGAAATGTGCACTGATGGGAATCAGAGGTTTGGATTTCAGCAGAATCTGTGAAGTGCCTTTCTCCTCTCTACTAAGGCCCAGGGAGCGGCAGGACAGCACGCCTGGGAGCTCGGAGAATTCAAGATAAAACGACTGCCTCAAGCCCTCTCACGGGTTCCCTGCCAGACACGGAAAACAGAGAAGCCAGGGTTCTTTTGTTGGGCTGAAACCAGGCTCGGTCGCCCTGGATTACAGCTATCCCGCCTCGGCGCTGGCTTTCTTCCACACAAGCAGCTGTGGTAACAATGGTAACGGGTAACCTGGCCTCTGAGAACGTTCAGGGAGAGACGATAATGGAATACCAAAACCAACGCCTGGAAAATCTGCCCGGCTGGCTGCTCCGTGAATGGGGCTCACTGCGGGGGCCTCTGCGGAAATCAAGGTGCACCAGCCTTCCAAAGATGGCTTTGTACGAGGCCTTGTTCGGTAAGGAAGTGTTCAAAAAGATACCGTTTTTTCTTCAATGAAGAGGGATGATCCATGTTAGCCTGCCGTAATTCACATTTTCATGGAAGAACATCAATAATGAGAAAGGCTTACTTGCTTTGCAGAGAACACATTCTAAACACCTGGCCTCTGTGCTTTCCAATTTTAAAGTTTGGCCACGGTGTTTATGAAGCCTCTTTAAGTAACAGATGGGTGGAATAGGAGCTCTGATTGCTAACAGAGGCAACACCTGTAACTCACCTCCCGGCCCAGTGTCAAGCACAATGGGCACTGGACTGGGGCGAACACAGCTCCAGGTATTTATGAACTGTAATTATTTATTCCTAAGTTATTTATGACTATGCTGGTCTGATTTTTACCATAAAAACGGCCATCCAAATTATTTTTGGATGAGGCCACTGCACAAATATGACTCCTTGAATGTACATAAATCTACTTGGAATTTTACTATCCTTCTGCAAACAAGCTGTCTTTTATAGATAATTCCTTACCCAAGGGTCCACGGCCCTGAGAGAATAACCCTACTGAGGAAAAGGGTTTGCAAAGAGCCTCCTTTACACTCAGGTGTGGGCCTCGACTTTCTAGATGAAGTTTAAAGAATCAAGAGGCCTTTGTCATCCGTCAAAGCCAAGATTCACCTCTGCCAGAGAAGCTTCCTGGGGGTGCGGCCCTCTCACGTGGCCCCCTAGACAGACTCCTGTGGGTGGCCAGCCGTCATTTTCTAGAACATTGGTTCCTATGGTGCTTTTCTGTGAGTGCCCGTGACTTTCCTTTCTGACGTCTCATTGAGTGCTGGGGCCACTTCCTTGAACACTCCTCCGTGGTCCCAGGAAGGACTTGGCATTTCTAAATTGGAGACATGTTTCTAATCCACATGGCAAGTGGATTGCGTGACTGAGGTCTACACTAGCTCCTGTTCTCATACCCATCATCCTGTCTGGCCTGAAGGAGAAGACGGTGTTTATTTCCCCTTCCTTCCAAGTGAAATCCCTACGTCTGGACTCAATTTCCAAAGTCCTAAGGCCCTTCATTTAAAAAAGGATCAGTTATGAAATTCATAATTGCATTTCCCTATTTGTGTGGTTAAGGACCTTTTCATTTGTTTCCTGGCCCTCTGCACTTCCTTTTCTGTAAGTTTTTTATATCCCTTGCCCATTTTTTTTTTTTGCCTATTGTACTTTTTTTTAAAAAAATGAATTTGTAAGCATTCTTTGTATATTAGGGAGTTAAGCCAATTTATGTTGCAACCATTTGTGTTGCAAACATTTCTTCTTAGTCTGTTTGCATTATGACTGTGTTTATGATGCTTTCTACTGAACACAATCTTTGAATGTTTATGAAGCCAATGATTTCAGTCTTTAAAAAAATTATTCCTGGATTTCTCCCAACTAGCTTTTAAAGATCTCCCTCATAGCCAATTATACCTATATTCCTTAAATGTTATTGTTTTCTTTTTTTTATGCTTAAACCTGCTATCCACATAGACATTTTTGTAATCTAGTATCATGTTTTGTCCCCCTTCCAGGCAGGAATGCCAGCACCATTTACTAAAGCAAGCAAATGTCCTTTTACACTAAGTTGAAATTCTGTCTGTCATATATAATAGCAGTTCCCAACCTTTTTGGCAGCAGGGACTGGTTTTGTGAAGACAATTTTTCCATGGACTGCAGGGTTGATTAGGAGGATGGTTTAGGGATGAAACTGTTCCACCTCAGATCATCAGGCATTAGATTCTCATAAGGAATGTGCAACCTAGATCCCTTGCACACACAGTTCACGATAGGGTTCCCCCTCCTGTGAGAATCTAACGCTGCTGATCTACAGGAGGTGGCGTTAATGCTACCTGCTCACTGCCCACCTCCTGCTGTGTGGCCTGGTTCCTAACAGGCCATGGACCAATACCAGTTTGCTGCCTGGGTGGGGGTTGGGGGCTCCTGATATATTACATTTCTATATTTACTTAGGTCTCTTTTTGAACTCTCTTATCTGTTCCACTGATATCCCTTTTTCAGTCACATATAAATACACACACACTCGTTCGTGACAGATCTATATGTGTATCCTACTAAACACACAAGCACACCAGTTCATCCAAAAGCACAGCAGTGGCAGACTCCCTCGTTCACCTCCTGCAAATAAGTCCTCGCCTCTGTAGCATCGCTTATCCCTACCTCACACTATTTGTACTTGCCAACATCCATCTATCAGACTGAAGAAGAAAGCTGTATGCTGTTTCAAACGGCCTAGTTGTTGGTACTGATTTTCTGGGCCCGTATCCTGAGGGATATTTCTGTGAGTGGGGCTGGCTTTGGAAGTCTTAGTTTTGAGGTTAAGAAGCAGAGCTCGTTGTTTAATGAAAGGGACAGCTCCATACCATCCCCTGTGTCTCACAGAAGATCATGGAACAAAAAGAGCTTGTTTCCCTAGACACACTCTGTGCTGAGCTGGCCTTGTGTGACCAGTACAAAAACTAGGACAAGCTCTGTCTCTGATGAGTTTTGGGGAAAACGACAAGCTCCTGTGCAACCTCGGCCTCACCTCAGCCTGTGGAGCCAAAAGTGGCCATGATCCGTGTGGGCTTTGTGAGGTGCCATTGTGTGAAGTAGAGACTTGACAGCACTGGGACATAAGGAATGGGAGCAGCTCACGTGCAGGGTTTTCATTTGACCATGGGCATCTTTGGCATTGCGACAGGGCGTGGAAGGGAAAGGCCCAAGATAAGGGCAATCCTCACTTCAGTGGAGTAGGCACCAGGCTTCCCCGGTGTCTCATCTGGGATCACCAGCATCTCTCAGCCAACACATACCTGCCTCAGTTCCGGAGCGCTGGCGACCTCTGGTGGTAAAAAAGGCAATACGCTTTGTTTTCAGTCCATCTTCATTTCTGTGGGGAGGAAAAAGAGGTAACATTTGAAGACATCACGACAAAAACATGACTATTTTGGCTGTGATGTTATCAAGCCAAGTCACGGAGATGGGGGAATTTCAGGTGCAACTCTTCAGGGCCCGGCAGGAGTGCACGCTGCAGTGGTGGCTGCCTTTCACACTGCCCCCTGCAGAGGTCCTCTTTGGGGTACAAGTTCCACCGTAATAATGCAGAAGTGGCCTTCTGCAGATGAACTGGGGTCGCTGGTCCCCAGAGGCTGGCCGGACTCATCCCAGCTTTCTACCTATCAGAAGGCTTTGGGGCTGGGTAGTTTTATTCAATTCCATGTCCATTTCAGTTAGTGATCAGCAGAGACTTTTGAACAGAGTTACAGTTTGCGCTTAAGTAAGAGACAAGATTCTCCAGAAAGTTAAAAATTAGAAATGAAAGGACAGCATGATGGGCTGAATTCTGTCCCCCCACATTCTTATGTCGAAGCCCCAACCTCTGATTCCTCAGAATGTGACTGCATGTGGAGACAGTGCTGTTCAAGAGGTAACTGACCTCTAATCCAATCTGACTGGTGTCCTTGTAAGAAGAGGAGATTAGGACACAGACACGCACAGAGAACCGACCGGCTAGGACACGTGGAAGACGGCGTCTGCAAGCTAAGGAGAGGGGCCTTGGGAGAAACCAGGCAGCCCCGTGGGCACTGCCACCCTGGACTTCAGCCCCCAGGACTGTGAGGCTGTGATTTCTGCTGTTGAGCCCCAGGCCGGTGGTTCAACAGCCCTGGCACGCCACCTTCCCAAGGACCGGCTCAGCAGCTGCCCCACACATGCTTTGGAAGTGGCCGGGGAGGACAGGCCCCTGCTTACTTGCCAAGTTGGTTTCTGGAGAGATCCAGGGTTTTGAGCTGCCTGCAGGTCCACTTCTCTTGAGGTGGAAGTACCGCCAGCTGGTTTCCCTGTAACCTCAAGAACGTCAGGGCCTGAGAGAGAGACGGAGGGACAGAGAAGCAAAGATGGCTTCAGACACAAGCAGGGAGGAGAGACTGAAGAGCCAGTCAATTTCCCGACCAAGCGCAGTCAAACAGTTCCAACCGATTCACCTTCACACAGCTCCCAATAGTGTGGGGCTCAGCAGTCTCTTTAAACTCATGAAATGACCTCAAACAGAGCGACAGGGCTATCTACAGGAGTGCTTCCCTCAAAGTCAGTGAAAGGCAATTATTCTAGAGTGAAAGCAGCCCAGGTAGTTGTTAACATGAAGGATTCCATTCTTAAGGGTGTGATGGCTCACGCCTGTAATCCCAGCACTTTGGGAAGCCAAGGCGGGCAGATCACCTGAGGTCAGGAGTTTGAGACCAACCTGGCCAACATGGTGAAACCCCATCTCTACTAAAAGAATACAAAAATTAGCGGGAGTGATGTGGACGCCTGCAATCCCAGCTACTCAGGAGGCTGAGGCAGGAGAATCGCTTGAACCCGAGAGGCGGAGTTTGTAGTGAGCCGAGATCTCGCCATTGCACTTCAGCCTGGGCAAAAGAATGAGACTCTGTTTCAAAAAAAAAAAAAGAGTGATGATCACTGGAGGCCTCTCTGGGAAACGTGCCAGACTCTGATGGTTCGGGGGACACCGGGTCGTCACTGGTGGGGGTGGCGTGGGGTGTGTTCCGCTGGTGTTTGCTGCCTCTTGGTGGGTGGCCTCCTGGGCCGGCCCAGGTCTGGGGATGGGGGTGGCAGTGCCACCAAGGGTAACTGCCCTAGCTGCGTGCCCTCTTCTAGCTGTTACAGAGTCCCAAGCTGGGTCCCCCTGGATTATCAGCGTGTCTGGGGTACCCCTCGCGGGCAGCCCTCCCTCAGCCCTACTGCGAACAGACCCTGCAGGGAACCCAGTCACCAACGGGGATGAAGTACTACCTTGGACCTGTAACATGTTTTATTCGTTTTTTGTTATTATGTCTTTTTATTTACTTTTTTAGAGATAGGGTCTCTGTCGCTTAGGCTGGAGCACAGTGGTATGATCATAGCTTGCCATAGCCTCAAACTCCTGACCTCAAGCTATCCTCCCATTTTGGCCTCCCAAAGTGCTGGGAGTATAGGTCTGAGTCACCATGCCCAGGTCTGAGCCTTCATGCCCGGCCCATGTTTTCCTTTACAGGAGTACTGCAGAAATGCTGTCACCCTGCTTGAGGACATCACCACAGCCACCAACTATCCTGCCCACAACCAGGGTGGCCTCAGGAGGGCCACAGGCTGTTTGTGACCCTATATTAAATTCTCTACTCCTGGTGCTTCTGTCTCTTGCCTTGTTGAAGGGGCTCATGCCACCGCCTGCCATCAGAGCCACTGCAGCCAGCCCCTATCTGCTGAAATTCTATACAGGTCCTGCCATGTGCCAGGCCGCAGGGCCCCCCAAGACCTCACATACCCACCCAACCCTTCCCAATGTGGAGGAGGAGACCCTGAGCAGATACCCATTCCACAGGTCTGTGGTGACTCTGGGGACAAGGCTCCGCCTCTCCTGATTGGCTGCTTCTGAGCTTTGGGGGAAGCCAAAAAACCAAGACTGCGAGTTGTTGGTGTGAAATACGAGAAGACAGGCTCAGAGCAGGGCCCCTGGCTGTGGGCAAGGCCTGAAGGCCAGGAGGGCCCTGTGAAGGGTATCATGTGGGACCCCCGAGGGTGGCCCCATGTGGCTCCTTTTCTTTGAGCAGTGTGGGTCCTGTCCCCGGGTCCCTGGCTTTGCCCTGTGCTTGTCAGGAGCCCAGAACATGAGAGCCCCTCCTCTCTGAGGATACACATGCTGAAAGGGCCTTCGCCACCTTGTGGGGGTCGCCACACACAAGAGGCTGCACCAGGCCTTGGAGGAGAGGTCATGGGGGCCAGGGCAGTGGCCTGGCAGGACCAGGGGCTGACGCCGGTACAGGGTGGCCTGGGCACTCTGCCTGGGGGTCCACCACAGGGCCTCTGGAGGGACTGCCCTGATGCATTTAGCAGGCACGGACAGGGCCCCTTCTGGGGCTGGCCCAGAGCTCCAAGCAATGAGTGTGATCCATGGCCTGCCTGCCTAAGGACCCACCAACCACCTAAAACAACCCAAAGTGAGAAGACGCCTCTGTGCTGGGGTGGGCACACAGGGCTCCAGGGAAAGGCCCTTCCTGGAGCTCAGTGTCCACTCAGCCTCATAGACGGGCAGGCTGTGGACTTAAAGACAGTCCTGAGGGATACGAACCATCACCCCAGCACCCAGCACAGCTGCTTCTGCTTCCCACAGCCGCCCTCACCCCTGTTCACGGCCATGCGTATTTTTGACAGCTGAACTTTTTCTTCACCTTTTCCTCTTATATTTGTCTCAGAAGCTCAGGGAAAGCACATGGATTTCACTGCAATGTGGAGCAATTTTCTCTCAAAAGCTGAAAATGAGGAAGGAAGGAGGGCTATTAGGCTTACATCAAGCTGGAAAAGTCCCAGGGGAACTTCTTTTAGTGCATTTTCTGAAAAATCCACGTCCTTCAGGTGATTTTTCCAAAAGAGAGCCATTTTGTCTGGCAGACATTCCAGGGCATTTCTGGAAGCTTTACAACATTTCTAAGAGATGGATGAGAAAAAATATGTATATTAGTTAGCTCTTTAAATGCAGTGGTGCCAATGAGACTGTTTCCAAATTGCATGTTAAAAAATAGACCATTGCAATGATGTTGTGTGATGGAGGTGACTGCGTGTTGCTGGGAGGCTGCACACCCTCATGGTCCCTGTCCTCCCGCCCCTGCTTCAAGCAAGGGACAGGAATGGGGTTTCCTTGGGGAGCTCATGGTCTTTTTCCTTCATTCCAGAACTTCCGGCCCATTGTCCTGGGAAATAACAGAACAATTCAGGACCGTGCTGGAGTGAGAAGCTGGTTTTCCACACACAAATGGTCAAACCAGGAATGCTAATGACAGTGATGGAACCAACAACCAGAACACATGTGCACGTGTGCACACACACGCACACACATTCTTTATGCTGTTCCATCTGTTTTAAACAGCAAAATTTCCCAGAAGCAAAAACCCCATTTAATCAGCAGTGCTGTGAGTGCAGACTGATGATTTCTCACTCTTAGGTGATAGTTGTTCTAAAGGAACTGAACCCTCTTTTTTCAGCCATAACATGCCCTGTGCCAGGGTGCAAGCTGTCCCTGGGTAAAGTTCTGTGGCTGTTGAGGGGTGGCTCTTGAACCCAGAGCCAGGCAGGCTGGCTTTCAGGTGAGTCACCTGCCCGGGACACTCAGCCTCACTGTATGCTGAGTGACAGTCCCGCTACGCAGCTTGGCTGCCGAGGTGGTGAGCTGACCTGATGCCCCTGAAGGCTCTCGAGGCTAGCAGATATGCAGAGTTGACTGTGGCTTTCATGACTTTTGATACAATACTCACCAAAGGGCAGGCCCAGGGATCTGGAAACACCTTTAGGTTGTTTCTGGAGACATTCAGAGAATGGAGGGACTTGAAAGAGTGAAGAAACAGGGCAGGGAGTTCTGTCAATTTATTGTCAGATAGATCAAGTTCCTGTAGCTTCCGTAAACCGATCCAGTTAGTAGCTTAAAAAAGAGAGAGAGACAAAGTATGAATTGGTAAAAATATCCCTACCAAGAAGAAAATGACTAATTCATTCAGGTCATTGATGAGAAAACATACCATTTTCCTCTTCGAACAGTTTTTCTAAACAATTTTTTGAAGCTGACAGTTTTTGAAGTTTTGAGAGGTGCAAGAATCCAGGCGGGAGGTGGGACAATTTGTTGCTGGAAATGTCAATTTCAAGTAGCCTGGGGTGGAGAAGAAGGCAGGCAGGCATCAGGAGGAGGAGGGAAAACACCAAATGGACATATTTTATAGCAAGGAGGTGTTTGTTTTTTTTTCTCTCTCTCTTTCTTCCTGTGCAAAGTTAAAGAGTGTGCATTGAAAATGTACTGCACATGATTTTTAATTCATTTGAAGACCTCTTACTGTGTCCTGTGTAGATAAAAACAAATCTCTCATTGGTGGGCCCTGAGCTAACGAAGAGGGATTCTACTCCTTTGTACACATGTAATAGCAAAATGAGTGGGTGCCCTGAAAGCTGCTGAGACACCACAGAGCACGGCTTTGAACCTTCTGGACCTGACCTTCTGGCCCAGGGGAAGGGCCCCACGTGGATGGCACGTGCTATTTAAGTTCTGGTGTGCAGGCTTCTTTCCTGTTCTCACTTGGGCATCCCATGGGTTACCATCTACCCCAAGCTCTTCCCAACATTCTTGGTTTTGGTTTTTTTGGAGACGGAGTCTCACTCTTGTTGCCCAGCCTGGAGTGCAGTGGCATGATCTCGGCTCACTGCAACCTCTGCCTCCAGAATTCAAGCGATTCTCCGGCCTCAGCCTCCCGAGTAGCTGGGATTACAGGTGCCCGCCAGCATGCCCAGCTAATTTTTGTATTTTTTAGTACAGACGGGGTTTCACCATGTTACCTAGGCTGGTCTCAAGCTCCCGACTTTGGGTAATCTGCCTGCCTCGGCCTCCCAAAGTGCTGGAATTACAGGCGTGAGCCACCACGCCTGCTCATTCTTGGCTCTTAATTCACTTCATTTAAAAATCAACTCAACCTCTTTATGGAATGAGGACTTGCAGATACGTATCCTAAAGAAAACAAATAAGGTTCTTCCCCTTCTTATGCAGGCTCAGGGGTAAAGCTCAGGCCTTCTCCCAAGGCCTCCAGAAGAAGCAGGCCTGGGCTGCCTGCAAGGTCCACCGGCTGCCAGAGTCCTGCAGAGTTAACCCTTTCTCTGAGGCCCTTCCCATTTTCCCTGGGAGGTGGAGTAAAAGCTGGTGCCTCAGAGCCTCACTGCATCCACCAGCCTGGGAAGGTTTGGCTGCCCTCATCTAATTCCTGGGCAGGACCGAGGTGAGCATCTCAGGCAAGAATTCTGCACAGCCACAGATGAGCTGTGTAAACTTGAGCCAGACAAATGATCTCTCTAGACCTTTCTGTTTTCACCTGAAAAGGAGGCCAGCCTAAGGGCAGGCAAAACTCCTTCTATTTTAGCCAGAACATTTTGTCCCCCCAAACCACAAAATACAACCCGGGAGCACAACAGTGACAATGGGGTCACACACAGCTCCATGCACACCCCAGAGAGCCACCTGGAACAGATGATTTCATCCGATGACTGCACGCCAGGGAGCTCCCCCAAGTGGTTGTCCGAGAGGTTCAGCTTCCGGAGGTTGATGAGGCCCCAGGGGATGACAGAGGGGAGGGTCGCCAGGCAGTTGGCAGAAAGGTCGAGCTCCATGATCTGGCAGGAGATGTCTATGAGCCAGTCTAGATCCACCCAGGGCAATCTGAGATGGGACCATTTCACACGGAGCGCCTGGAGAGAAGGGAAAAGCACACACGGAGGGTGAGCTCAGGGCCCACATGGGCTAAGCAAGGGTTAATTCAAGTGCACCTCTGTGTGCCTGCTCCAGCTGAGGTCCCAAGGGGACTGCACCTGTCCATTTCATCCCCCCAACTCCCCCCCACCCCGCCCCGCACAGCACCTGCCATGATGGTGGGCACAGAGGAGCTACCTGTTCCCATCTGCACCTGCAACTCACGATCTGTGCACAGCTCCTGCAAGTCACCCTCCAGCCTCCAGAGGGAGCTGCTGGGTGTGTGCTCAGTGCCGCCCCTTAAGAGGCGGCTGGCTCACAGGGAGGGAGGAAGCACAGCAGAAATTGCCTGGGTACACAGGGGGCCACTGAAGCTTAGAGACGCATCCCCCTGACTGGAGAAGACAGCTGAACACCCTAACCAGAGTCTCTGACCTCCCTTCAAGGCCACCTTCCCTGTGATTAGAGGAGCTGCTGCCTGCAGCTGCCTGCACTGTGACAGGGTGCTTCGTGGACAGGCTGCTTCCAGAGTGAGCTTGATATACGAACAGATGATGGCTACACAATATGTAAAAATAGAACTCTGAGCCACAACCTACAGTGACCTGCCTAGGAAACCAACCTCTTTATCTATAGTAAATAGCCCACCTTCTTTTTTTCTTTTCTTTTTTCTTTTTCTTTTTCTTTTTTGTGTGTGTGTGCAGTGGCACAAACTTGACTCACTGCAACCTCCACTTTCCAGGTTCAAGGGATTCTCCTGCCTCAGACTCCCGAGTAGCTGGGGCTATAGGCATGCACCATCACACCAGTTAATTTTTTGTATTTTTAGTAGAGACAGTGTTTCACCATGTTGGCCAGGATGGTCTGGAACTCCTGACCTCAGGCAACCCACCTGCTTCGTCCTCCCAAAGTGCTGCAATTACAGGCATGAGCCACTTATTATTTCCAGTAACAACCTGGGAGGCTAAACCATCATTTCTGTAAAAGTAAGTTTAAAATGGCCAGGATTCGGTTAATAACTGACAGATTCTCTAAGTTTTGTCCTCATTTTCCATTTATGACCAACCAGAGAGAGCCAACTTTGCACGCCTACCAATCCCATAGGATGCCCAGCCTGCAGTGAGCTCCCCCATCCCAGCTTCCCCATGCCAACAGCCTCCAGACAGGACACACCCAAAGTCTTCCCTTTGTCCCACTAGAAAGCTCCCACTCCTCTGCCAGCCTGTGGGTCTCTGCCACATGCAAGTGATGGTGGCTGACACCCTTGCTGTTGAAGTCTTGCTAAATAAATTGCCTTTGCTCTTCTCATTTCTCATTGGTCTTCCTTGATTTCCACAAGAGGGAGTCAGAAGGGCCAGCGGTTTGCTGGCTTGGGGTGGTCAAAGGGACCTGGTGAAATATATTGGAGCAGGACTTTTTCTTCTTGATTATCGAAGAATATTGGTTTCTGGGGAGAGGAAATCTACTTTTGAGCCTGTTTCTTCGAAGCAACTGGAAATACGCATTGGAAAATTAGAGGAGCAGAAATATAAACAAAAATTAGTGCTTTGCAAATGGGAAAATGTAACAACCAGGCAGAGGCTGCGGGAAAGCTCCCAATTATGTGCGATGAGTTCGTTTCAAAAACTGGCGGCACTTGACAGGCATCCTTATTTGGCCACTAGATGGCGACGAGCGCCTGTCTTTATGTTCTCGTTTGCCGACTCCAGGAGGGAGTTTGGAAAGACTGCATCTACACCCTCTCAAAGTTCTGGCCGTTCAATCAGGGGAATGAGGGATTCTGTCGCTCTCTGTCTGTGTTTCTGTCTATGGTCTGTCTGACTGTCTGCCTGTTAACATGGATGAAAAGAGACAGGCAGTATTGGATCTAAGGTCAGGAGAGTAACTTCTGAGCTGATTTTTTTAGACAAGTCACTCAATTGCCCTGAGCCGGTTTCACTGTTACTGTTTTACTCCCTACATTTTTTAATTTTGAACATTTTTTTAAGCTTCAGAAAAGTTGCAGTAGGACACAGTGAATACCTATGCACTCTCCACCCTGACTCACTGTTCAAACGTCATATTGGCTTTTGCTCCTCTCTCTCTACACAAATATACACACTTTTTATTTTTGATGAATCATTTGCCAGTAAATTATACATCATGATGCTTCACCCGTAAATAGTTCAACACGTATCCCTGAAGAACAATAAATGTTTATACAGGGTAGCCATATCATTATCCTTTTCAATAAGTGTAACATCAACACGATATTATTGAATTCACAGCCCATGTTCAAACACTCTCAATTATCCCAGAAATGTGGTTCATGACTATTTTGTGTCCTGATCCGGGACCCCATCATGATTGCATTACATTGCAATCCCACACTGCATTGCATTGTCGTGTCCCTTGACTTCTCTTTCATCTAGAAGAGCTTCACACCTTTTAATGTCTTTTTTTTTTTTTCTTTTTGGACATTGTTGTTGCATTAAGTCCTGGAACTTAATGCAATGACAGTGCCTCTTCCTCAGGGGGCAGATGCTGGTGTGTTTCACTCCTGTCTTATAGAATGTCCCATACTCTGAACTTACTCAGTTTTTTCCCTAAAGTTTAGGTTCAAGTTAGCTATTTTGGCAACAACCTTAGAGTCCATGTCGAGTGGTTCCCGCTGAATCCCATCCAAGGCCCCTGATGTCAGGTTGTCCTGCTACAGGTGATGCCCTGTTCGGTCTTTTGGTTAAGGTGGTGTGTATCAGATCCTACCTTTGTAAAGGTTAACATTACACCCTTTGTGATTAGTAAATAATCTGTGGGGTCATATTCTGAGATCATGTGACTATTCTGTGTTTCTACATCCTTTTGCCCAGTGGATTTAGCATCCGTTGCTGATCCTGGCCTGAATGAAGTAGTACAATGGTGGTTGCAAAGTGAAAGCTTTGCTAAAACAACCTCTCTTTCTACGTGTTAATTACCTGGCATTCTTCTGTACAGAAAAGCATTGTCTCCTCACCTCTTTAAGTATCACTAGGGACTCATGGATTCTTTCTTATTCCAAGTATAATCTTTTTTGATGCCCAAGTCATCCCCAGTTTGTCCAGGGGGAGCCCTATTTTGGGTGGGAGGGTTTCCCCTGTGTTCCTGTGACATATCACTATCAGTTTTGGGGTACTTCCTTATTCCTGGCAAAACAAGGTCTTCCAGTCTCCTCTTGTACTTTCTAAGCCCAGGCCTTGATTCCCTTTAGCAAAAAATTGGTATTTAGAAACCAAGATCCAGGTGTGGTGTGCTTGTCACTGCTGGGGTGTCACTGCTTCTCAGCCCATTGATGGACACAGCTCTGTATTTAACATGAGTGCCATCTGATGCCTCCAGCTCAATGCAGCAAAGTGGGGTTTGTCCTAATCCTTCTGTAATCCATAATTCACCATTGTATCGCTCTTCATTCTGTTATTGTTGGTTTTAATCTGTTAAATAAATGACTTGGATTAGATGATGCCTAGGTCAATTCTCGTCCCAATATTTTTCTGGTGGTTGTCCTGCAAAGTACAGTGACTTTCCATGAGGAGTCTTTGGATAAGCATGACACTCAACCTAGCAATAGGCTGACAGGTAGGCCACCATGTGGACTTTGCAATGCCAAGGCAAAAAAGGCTCCACAGCGCCTATCTGCCTCTTCTTCCTGGATTCACAGAGACACACTCAGGTCTCAGGGCCAAGGGCCAGATAGCTGAACATGGAACCAAGGGGTCCAGATTGCAATCCAACCCCCTCCACTCACTCTGCATGGGCATTATGGTCATTCAATATTGAATGGTTTGGACCCAAACTGAAATGGCAGCCAAATGCAAGATACAGAGGAGGCTGGTTATGGTTTTGTCTTTGAAAACAAATCTTAGATGTCTATTGAAAAACCTTTAAATAAAACTCTGAGGACCATCATAAAATACACAAAACAACAGCAAAGAATCAACTTATTACTGTGACAGGAGCCAATTATGGCACAAATCCCTTGGGGAAGGCCTTAGGTGTAGCTGTTCCTACAATGGCAGCCTCCCTCCTAACACCTCCTCCATGTCCCCTGAGCTGGAGCTGGAGCCCCGAACTGCAGAAGGAGCAGGGGTTCGGCCTCAGGTTGCTTAACTGACTCCATGTGGATTCTAGGCAAGTCGCAGTGGTGGTGGGCACTTTCTTGGGCTCTGTTCAGCTCGAGACCCTTTGTATTAACCTCTCCACTGATCTGGGCAGCACAGACTCAGCTACATTTCCTTTGCTGTGGCAGACAGCATGGCCAACCAGAACCCAAACTGCACACCCACAGTGCAGAGCCCTGCCTGGCTGCCTCTGCAGCTCAGCCTCAGGCCCACTATGCAGCAGACACTAAATCAGTGTTTGCAGGCTTCAGCAAGACCTGCAAGCCATCCACTCTGTGCACTTGTAACCAGATCAATCATCCTGAAATATCAAGGTCTGCTCAAGACCTTTCAGCTTTCCCCAGCCCATTCAGCCTTTAACAGAACATCCAAAGTCCTTCCTCTGCAGCCTCACAGGCCCCCAGTCAGCCCCAACCCACTTTTCCAACTTTATGTCTCCCTGCCTCTTTCATAGCTTCTCCCTGCCCACCCAGAGCAGTCTCTGATCTATAGTGATGCCCTTTGCCTTCCTGCTGGTGGTCATTTGTGGGGTTAATTTATTCTAGGTGAAAGAAATTAGGGGGTGGGGCACACTCGCAGAGCAGGGTATTCAAAAGCTGCCAATCAAAGTGCAGAAACTGCTTGTTCATAAATAAACTGCAGGGCTCACAAAGTGGGCCCAACATTGACATTTGTAGGAAGGCTTCAGGGGCCACAAGGGTGTAGCCTTGCTGTTGGTAACTGACTGGCCCATGTGCTCAAGGGGCTGCAGGCCTCCCCTGCCCCCGTACTGGAATGTGGGTTATCATGGTGACCAAAGGAGGACATAGTGGAAAGCACAAGGCAGGCTAGGCCTGGAGCTAAGACAGTGATACCGTCTGGCTGTGTCCCCACCCAGATCTCATCTTGAATGAGATAGACAATTACGCCTAGCTCCCATTATTCCTATGTGTCATGGGAGGCACCAGGTGGGAGATAATTAAATCACGGGGCTGTTTCCTCCATGCTGTTCTCATGGTAGTGAATAAGTCTCATGAGATCTGATGGTTTTATCAGGGGAAACTGCTTTTGCTTGGCTTTCATTCTCTCTTTTGCCTGCCCCATGTAAGATGTGCCCTTCACTTTCCACCAAGATTGTGAGACCTCCCCAGTCATGTAGAACTGTGAGTCCATTAAACCTCTTTTTCTTTATAAAGTACCCAGTCTCGGGTGTGTCTGTATCAGCAGTGTGAAAAGGGGCTAATACAGAGGGTCTTTGCACACACTCCTGAGAGCGAGCCTCCTTTCTCCTCTTGTAGAAAGCAGATGTTGCCTGTTCCCAGGGCTCTTTCTAGGCTTACACCCATGTGTGTCTGCAGGACTGATATCCTGATAAACTCAAGCCTGGAGGGAAATAGTAAAAAGCAGTGGTGGTAGTGTGAGATCAGTAAAGGAGCTGAGATTCTGCAGACGAGGCTGGTCTGTTTCCACTGTGCCCTGCGAGCATGATGAAGCAGAAACACAAGCCTTCCCACCTCTGCACCTTGCTCCCTTTACTCCCTCCTGGAGTCCCCTCCCTCTCACCCAAATCCCATTTTTCCTGCAAGCCCCGGGTCAGAGAGCCCCATCTTCTCCCAAACAAGTGCACATGTTACTATAACAGGGCTGCTGCCTTGAACTTGTGCCCGTACGTCCAACAACGCTTTCTTGAGTATTGCTATGTGTACACCATTCTGCCAGGCACTGGGGTGGATATGAAGATGCAGAGTCTGCAGACAGAACTGACACTCAAGGAGCTTATAATTCAGAGGGAAGAGGTGTGCCAGTGTGTGTGTGTGTGTGTGCAGGGGGTGGTGGTATTGTGCATATATGCTTGTGTGTGTGTGTGTGTGTGTGTGTGTGTGTGCAGGGTACGCATGTGTATGTGTGCCCATCTGGTTGCCCCAACTCAGGGGTTTCCTGATCTTCATGGATTCAAACTGCATGTGACACTGACCACCTAGCCAAGAGAGAACACTTGTAGGGAAAACTCCTGTGCTTCCTCTGGGGGTATTGCTTTATCAGAAGAAAGTCATCAAAAAGAAATGAGTGGCTGTATGTACCAATGATTTCCCTCAACATGAGGAAGCAGAGAAAGCAGACACTGCCAGTTCCCAGAGCTCTTTCTAGGCATGTACCCACTGCGTTTCTGCAGGACTGACATCTAGTAAACTCAGGCTGGGAGAGAAGCGGTAAAAAGCAGAAGTCTGCAAATATGTTGACACCCAGAAATCATTCCCATGCATAGAATATAGACACGCTTGGGAATGATTCCTGGGCTAGATGGAGTTGAAGAACCTGTGCAATTTCTACCTGGTCTGGGATTAGTCTGAAAACTGATTTACAGAAGTTATTTTCTTTTTCAAGCACAGACATTATAGAGTGTCCAGGTGCACAAAGTAGCAGAGAGAAAGGAGAAAGAATGCAGTTAAAAAAGATGCTCAGAGCCGGGCGCGGTGGCTCACGCCTGTAATCCCAGCACTTCGGGAGCCTGACATGGGTGGATCACTTGAAGTCAGGAGTTCAAGACCAGCCTGGAAAACATGGTGAAACCCAATTTCTACTAAAAATATGAAAAAGTAACCTGGTGTGGTGGTGCACACCTGTAGTCCCAGCTACACAGGAGGCCAAGGCAGGAGATTCACTTGAACCCAGGAGGCAGAGGTTGTGGTGAGCTGAGATTGCACCACTGCACTCCAGCCTGGGTGACACAGACTCCATCTCAAAAAATAATAATTAAAAAAAGATGTCCATGCATTTGACATTAAAACTCAGTTCTTCAAGCTCTGAAGCCCTCATTACTTATTTGCATTTAGTCTGGGTAGAATCACAACAAACAAGATTCCAAGAGAACAAAGCCAGCAATTGTATAATCCTACCCATGAAGGCTGAGCTACAAAATCAAAGACAGCTGGTTATGGAGAACCCACCAGTTCAACACAGCAGTGGTTAAGCTGTACCCACTCTGGAGCAAGCAGACAGGGAATCTGCTCATGTTGGTTTTCAAGCATGAACGCTTTAAATTTCAGGTCAAGTAAAAGCAAGTACCTCTTTCTCCAGAAGGTGCCGTGCAATGATTTAGGAAACTTGTTCTCCACAGCAGTGGTAGTGACTCGGGTTGTTTTCAAGAAGGACTGAGTGTATTTAGGGTAACTGGTTCATTAGAGATTAATGTATAAGAAGGGTACCGTTCAGGAGGGCACTAGCCGCCTTCACATGCTGCTTCTTGGATATGTTAACCATAAACTTATGACAGTGAATGAAGTACTGGGCCTCAATGACATCTGTTATGTTTTTGTCAGTGCAGACCTATTGGTTGAAGAAAAAAATTGTTTAATGAAAAGCTGGCCTCTACAAGGCTTTTAGCCTGGCTTTGAGCCTCAGTAGATGTGGCTGGCACCCAGCACAGTGCAGACTCAGAAAAGAATTCTTGGCTCTTGGGAGGTATGCACACAGGTGTGCCCCTGTACGATTCTGTGGGGTCAAGAGCAGCCTTGCAAGAGTGACGTTGTAATGTTAGCTCCTTACTAGGTGTCACTGACCCCACAAAGCAGAATTCATAGCTCTTCCCATGTCTCCAACTCCTTGTTTCTGTCAGTTGGTCAGTATTTTGCTTATGAGTCATCGTAAGAATCTTCCCCCCTAGAAACTGCCGATCCTTTTAGAGCACAGACTATGGCTCAGTGACAAAAGGGTACAACACAATAAAAGGCAGTTAATAGGTATCTATTCGGCTGGGCGCGGTGGCTTACACCTGTAACCCCAGCGCTTTGGGAGGTTAAAGAGGGCAGAGCACCTGAGGTTGGGAGTTCAAGACCAGCCTGACCAACATGGAAAAACCCCAACTCTAATAAAAAAAGAAAGAAAAAGAAAGATAGAAAGAAAAAAGAAAGAAAGAAAGAGAAAGAAAGAAAGAGGGAAAGGAAAGGAAAGGAGGAAGGGAGGAAGGAAGGAGGGAAAGAGGGAGGGAGGGAGGGAGGGAGGGAAGGAAGGAAGGAAGGAAGGAAGGAAGGAAGCTGAGGCAGGAGAATCACTTGAACCTGGGAGGCAGAGGTTGCAGTGAGCCGAGATTGAGCCATTGCACTTCAGCCCGGGGAAAAAAGAGCAAAACTTTAAAAAAAAAAAAAAAAAAAAAGGATATCTATTCAATGAAGACACACTTTACAAGGAAGGGAAATACACGGAAAGTTCTTGAATTTGTCAATCCTTTGCCCATATGAAACCCAAGTCTTTCCTTCTGCAGTTAAGCAACGATTCCCGGGACGGTGCCTTCTCCTTGTTGAATTAGTCAGTAAGACAAGAGCCACACCGTGATATGCAGAAGAAACAATAAGAACAAGCGACAGCCAGAGCAGCTGCAGAATCAATGAGTCTAATCTAAAATGAAGAGACTCACCCAAAGGCCTGAAGAACATGCCAAAAGAAGCCCTGAAAACAAAGGTGCTCAGAGCAGCAGGCCCAGAAATGGCATCTGAAGGCTCACCGCAGGTCATGTGAGTGACGCCAGTGACTACAGTAGAGAAGAGACGAAGGCTGCAGGCAGGGCCTGTGCACCAATACCCACAAGCTGAAGGTAAATTTTAAGGCTGCAAATGTTCTTTGGGATCCCAGACCACCAGAAGGGGCCCTGAGCAACAGGGATTCAGTGACAGAGAATCGGCAACACCAGAGACAGCAACTCTGTCCCAGCGTCCTTGTACACGTGACAGCCACAATGGAACCAAAACAAACTGTGCCTCATCTCTGCTCCCAGGAGAAATCCTCAGTGTGGGTTTTCTAAACGCCTGCTTCTCAAGTCCCTGCACTGTGGTGGACACCAGCTCTTAAGGAGAAAGGAGGCATTTAAAATAGGAGGATGAGAAGGACACTGCACCTTGACTGGCTGTCTCCCTGGCACCTAAGGTGGCCCATGGCAGGTGGATCCAGGCCAAGAGCAATGAAGCAAAGGTGGCAAGGATGGTGTGATGAGTTGCAGTGTGCCCCTCCCAAAAGATATGCTGAAGTCCTAATGCCCTGTACCCCAGAATGTGACTTTAATTAAAAACAGAGGTCATCTAGCCAAAATGAGGTTATTGTGAGGGCTCTCAGCCAATGTGACTGGTGTCCTTATAAAAAAGGAGAAATTTGAACATAGAGGCAGACAATGGGAAGACGATGTGAGGACACGGGGAGAAGTTAGCAGATAACTGGAGAGATGTGGCTGCAAGCCAAGGAGTGTTGGGGACCACCAGCAGCCCCCAGCAGCGGGAAGGGGCAGAGAAGACCCTCCCTCAGGGCTTGCAGGAGCCGACCCTGCCAACACCTTGACCTTGGACTGCTGGCCTCCAGGGCTGTGAGAGAATAAATTTTCTGTTGTTTTAGGCCACCCAGTTTTGGGTGCTTTGTTATAACAGTTCTAGGAATTCAGATGGTAATGAGCCAAGGGAAGAGAGGGGAGGTTGGGACCTGAGAACTGGGAACATTCCATTGACACAGATTATGGCCAGGTTCACACAGTTTACAGAAGGAAAGGCAAGGAACGCACTCTTGAAAACCAAAAGCATTTCTGTTGAGATAAGTAGGTTAGAAATGTAATTTTAAAAGGTAATGACAATGACAGAAAAAAATCAGCCATTAAATTTGGGGAAAGCCTGTGAGCACTCTATGGTGTAAACGGAGAATTTCAGAAAGGACTTGAGAATAAATATCACTGGGAGTAGGGAAAGGAGAGACAAGAAGCGGGGGGGCAATCTCCTCCTGTTTTCTTCTTTTTTTTTAGATGACATCTCATTCTGTCACCAGGCTGGAGTGCAGTGGTGTGATCTTGGCTCACCGCAACCTCCGCCTCCCAGGTTCAAGCAATTCTCCTGCCTCAGCCTCCCGAGTAGCTGGGACCACAGTTGCTTGGCACCATGCCTAGCTAATTTTTTTTATTTTTATTTTTTATTTTTAGTAGAGATGGCATTTCACAATGTTGGCCAGGATGGTCTCAATCTCTTGACCTCGTGATCCGCCTGCCTCAGCCTCCCAAAGTGCTGGGATTACAGGCGTGAGCCACCGTGCCTGGCCGACAGTTTCCTTCTAATCTTAGCGGGGTTTACTCAGTTAAATAAAAGACTAAATGAGAGAAAACAATGAAGTCAGTTTTGACAATAGCATGTCTGCTAAAAATATTGTAAATATCAGAATTAGTGGTTAGCTGCCAATATGTTTAAACAAACAAAGAAAGGAAACATTACCACAGAAACCAGTTAAATGAGAAACATAAGCACAAAAATAACTTACAAGATACACTTCTGATCTTATCTTAAACAATCAACATGTAACTATCTGTATTAAACAATCAACATGTAACAATCTGTATTGAACAATCATTGTAACAATCTGTGGCTACAAGTTCAGATGCCAGGCAAACACTCTGGAAGTAGAAATGTAAGATTTACTTACCAATATAAAAATTATCAGTGACATAATCAGAGAAAAAACAAAACATTGTATGAAACAAACAAGGAAAATAAAGAATCAGCTCCCAAAGGCTCCTGATTCAATTAATTTTTTTCCCAATCAAATATTTCAAATAACAAACAGTCCCTATGTTATGTAAATGGTTCCTTAATACAGGACTGGTTTCATTTTAGAAGTCAAAACCAGTTACTTTGCAAGGGCCATAAAATTCCAGGTCAATTACAAGTATGTACATGGATGCAGAAACTGCAACAAAATATTTAATCAACTACAACAACTAACCTCAAAGATTTAAGTTCTCTAGCCAGATAGGGTCTACACAAAGACAACAGCATGGCAGTAATTTAGGGAGAAGCACAGCATGTTCTATCAAAGAAAGGGAAACAGAGCTCCTCTTTTAAGCAAGTGAATGCCAAAAGATGTGTTTAGTAGAATTTATCACTTTTTCTTTGCTAAAATTCTTTAAAAATAGAGAGGTTTTTAAAACAAAAAGCAACACTGTACCCTTGTTTTTTATTTTGTAATATTTCAGTCGTTCCTTTTAAAAACAGGAAACTTACAAGAAATCTCCTGCCACTAGTTCCAACTTAGGAATTTTGCCAATAGCTATTTGAAAGAGAGAGAGAAAAAAAAAGCAAGAAATAAAAATATGGTGTCTGCAGTTAACTAAGCTACTTAACTTGCTTTTGAGAGAACCCTCAGCTTTCTCAACTTGTAAATAAAGACAAAACTTCCACCTCACAGGTTGTATAACAGATTAAAATAGAATGTTTGGCAAAGTACTTTTTAAAGCTATGAGACCCTATGTAAACAGAAGGAAGGTTATTGCATATAAAAATTTTAACCGTCCATTCATTCATCCACCCATCCATCCATGCAACCATCCATCTATCCATCCGTGCATTCATGTAACTATCAACCCACCCATCTATCCATCTATCCATGCAACCATGTAACCATCAAACCACCCATCTACCCACCCATCTATCAATTCATCCATCTACCATCCTCCTACCCACCCATGGAACCATGCAACCATCCACTGACCCATCTATCCATGCAACTATCCATCCATTCAGCCACCCACCTACCCACCTATCCATCCTGTTCCAAGCCCTACACTGAGGGGCAAACATGGGGTGAGCAAAATTGGCCAAGGTTTCTGCTTTGAGGAAGCTTCTAGTCATATGGGGAAACTGATTAAAGAAGAATGTCACCCACACAGATAACCCTGAACTTTGCTTAGTGCTTTGAATGAAACTGACAGGAAGCTCTTAGACATATAAGGTTGGGGTGGGGGTGAGTGACCAGGCCTGAGGGTTAAGGAAAGCCTTCCTGAGGATGTTGTGTGGGGATCTGCAGGGTGTCCTGGGTCAAGGAGCAGCAATGTGCTGAGTGCTGTGTGCTGAGGAGGCAGGCTTGCTTTTTCCTGGCTAGGTGTGGTCTGTTTGCTGGTACAGCATGGATGGTGTAGTCTATCTCTGCCACCACACATGATGGTTCCTTTCTCTTCTCTTTTCTTCCTTTTTCTTCTTTCTTTCTCTCTCTCTTTCTCTTTTTAGACAGAGTCTTGTTCTGTCACCCAGGCTGAAGTGCAGTGGCACAATCTCGGCTCACTGCAATCTCTGCCTCCCGGATTCAAGCGATTCTCGTGTCGCAGCCCCACAGTAGCTGGGATTACAGGCATGCAGCACCACACACAGCTAATGTTTGTATTTTTAGTAGAGATGGGGCGTTACCATGTTGGCCAGGCTGGTCTCGAACTCCTGACCTCAGCTGATCTACCACCTAGGCCTCCCAAAGTGCTGGGATTTCAGGCATGAACCACTGTGCCCAGCAGACATGTTGGTTTCTTTCCCCCATGTCAGCTTATAATAAATAGCAGTGCTTTGACCGTGTTTGAGGCAATCACTATTTATTCCATTTGAATTATGTCCTAGAGGTATCCTTGAGAAAGGAAATATCAAATTCTGAAGAGTTCAGTGGGAGAAAAGAGGTTTATAGCTTTTGCCACAGGATGCCAATTACTTTCCACACATATGGAACCAATTTACACTGCCAGCAGCAAGACAGTGATGTGTCCATTACTCCGCTGCTCTGCCAAATGTCTTACTCACTGTGTCTATTTATTTTTGCTAGTTTAATAGGTGTGTGACAGTACTTGCAAGTTGTTTTAATTTGATTTTCTGTAATTGCCAGCCATGTATATGTTTCCATGCCACGATTTACTGCTGGCATTTTCTTATATGTAAATTAACCGTTCATTTGTCTCAACATTTTCTTCAGTGGAATCTGTGAGCAATGTGACAGCCAGGGCAAGAGTCTGACCCATCACTGTGGAGTCCCAAGCATCTAGCAGGTGATTTACAAACCTTGGCTAAATTAAATTCAATCATCCACTGACATGGAATTGTATCAATGATCTACCTTGGATTTAGGTGTTTGTCAGTTATTTTTTCTGAAATATTTTCCATGTCCTTTCCTTTTAAAATTATGTTTAGTATAAATCATTTTAATATTCATGTTATTTCTGACCATATCTCTTCATATATATTTAGAAATTGAAAGGCAACCATCTCCCTCTTACAACTGGGATAAACATGCTTTTAAATATATATATATGTGTGTGTGTATGTCTATATATATAACATCTATATAGATTATATCAATAATTATATCTATATATTATAGATATTATAGATATTATCTATATCTATAGATATGTACATTCTGATGAGTTTTCAGTGCTTAATGCTAACCTGTCTAGAACTGATTTGCACTGTAATAAATCGTGTTGCTATCCAACAATTCTCACAGCCTTGGATAATGTTTCTTTCTTTCTTTTTTTTTTTTTTTTTTTGTTGAGATGGAGTCTTGCACGGTCACCCAGTCTTCAGTGCAATGGTGTGATCTTGGCTCATTGCAACCTCTGCCTTCTAGGTTCAAAAGATTCTCCTGCCTCAGCCTCCCAAGTAGCTGGGAGCATAAGAGGTGCATGCCACCATGCCTGGATCATTTTTTTATCTTTAGTAGAGGTGGGGTTTCACCATGTTGGCCAGGCTGGTTTCGAACTGCTGGCCTTGTGATCCACCTGCCTCGGCCTCCCAAAGTGCTGGGATTATAGGTGTGAGCCACTATGCCTGGCTCAATAATGTTTCTTACTGTTATTCTCTTTCTTATTCTATTCTCATTACATCTTCTAGTTTGTCACTTAAGTTCAAATAACAGTTTTTCTGTTTCTGGCCATATAGCTTAATCATTTTCTCTGCTGTTAACTAAATACAAGTGACTGATATGCTCACTGCTTCACGGGAGGTCTTAAAATCCAGCTGGACAACATGAACACGGGGCTGAGAAGGCCTGTGCTGTTCCCATTCACTTATTCTGCCGCGTGACCCTGGCTACCCAATTTCAAGTTCTGTGAAGCACTAACATACACACAGATAGTGTCACACTGGTCTATTCCACAGGGAAAGCATATGGGCAGAGAATAAGGACCGGGCAAGCTTCGGTATTTGGAACCTAGGGAAAATGGGCATGTGTTTGGAACCTAGAGAAGAATGGGCATATGTGGAACAACTGACTGAATTGCTCAACAGGGCACAAGAAAACTGGAGCTGGTGGAAGCATGCTGGGAACAATCCAGAGTTTGCTTTCATGCCTCTCAGAGGGTAGGGGAAGGGCCTCCTCTTCTGCTCACACAAGTGATTGCCGAAAAGGCCAGGCCACAAGGTGTCAGGGTCCATGCCCCAGCAATGGCCCTTACCATGGGGGCCTTGCTGGGCCAGGCTGAATTCTGGGAATGCCAGTGCCCACGTTTGCTCCTACAGCAGCACTGTCCGCTGAGAAAAGGATAAGTGGCACCAGGGCAGTGGTGATGTGTGCAGAAGTGCTCTGCAATGCACAAAGCTCTGGAATAACACCCTCTGCACCAAATGTGAGGTCCTACCTAAGACAGGGATGTTGCCCAGAGGCCTCGGGTGTCCCTCAGGAAAGGCCACCAGCTCCCGACCAACAGGCATGTGCAGGCAGTCCTGGCTCAGGTGCCTCCATCAGCAGCCTGCCCTGCCCCAGTAAAGTGCCTGCCTTAACTCTGAGGATGTGCAGCTGGGCTGCTTGGGCTCAGGCACTGACACACAGACACGAAGTGTGGGGCACCAGGGACTTAAAAGCTACATAAGCCGGGACTGATCCAAAAAGTAATAATAAATGTCCCTCTCTTTTGGTTAGCTGCCAGATTTGAAATCATTAGAGACTTTTCAAAGGAAATTAATAATTTCCCCATTGGGTTGTTTGCAAGTTAATTTCAGGTCTGGTCTACTTCCCACACTTAAAACAGCTCCAGCGTGCCTCGGCCTGGCGCTCTAACTCCTGAACAGGGATGAACATCGTGGTTAATCTGGGATCTAATCAGGTTTTTCCTGGCATTTCTGAGTTTTCCTGTTCCTTTCTGGGTATGACAACATCAAAGCACTGAGCTGTTTCTCGTGGAAACACAGCTAAACATTGACAGGATATTCACGAATGCAGGCTGTCACATGAGATGTTCTGGCAGACCTTCGGCCGCTTTAAGAGGAGCACTGCCCAGCCCGGCAAACAGCTTGGCCAGGTCTGACTTTACTTCATTTTTGTTCCTTCAAGAGTGTGTCCCAGCAGTCCAGACTATGCAATGCGGCCTCCGGAACCTCCTTCAACCAAACACCAACAAAACCCAAGCAGCCAGCCACTGCCAAGGGAAAACAAATGTGAGTTTCTTTGCACTTTCTCCATTTGCTGGCAGAGGTAGATTCGGGCCATGCTTGATCCGGAAACATGCAGAGGGGCTGCTGTACCTGGACCAGCTGTGGCTTCCACGCAGGCAGCAATGACATTAACAAATACTGACAAGCTGGTGGGTTAGGCAGAACTCAACCATACAGAAAACATGATGACACATGCGTGATCTCCCTAAGACACCACAGTGATGGCACATGCATTATCTCCCTAAGATGCCACCATAATGGCACATGCGTGATCTCCTTAAGACGTCTCCACAAGGACACATGCATGATCTCCCTAAAGAAACCTAAGACGCCACCATGTCAAGTGTGATCTCCCTACGACGCCACCATAATGTCACATGTGTGATCTAAGACGTCACCATAATGGCACATGCGTGATCTCCCTAAGACGTCACCATGATGTCACATGTGTGATCTCCCTAAGATGCCACCATAATGTCACATGGGTGATCTCCCTAAGACGTCACCATAATGGCACATGCATGATCTCCCTAAGATGCCAGCATGTGGCCTGTGACCACTTGTTGTACCAGGGCTGGAGTAACAACCTCCATCACACGCACCCTGAAGGATCTGATACTTCAACAAGGTCACACCCATGACTGCCAAAGGCGTTTTCACACCACCTATCATGTCAGAGAAGCACCCTTTTCATGCCTACCCTTGTGTAATATTCTGAACCAACCAAACTGTCAGTTTAATCCCACTGGATACCTGGGAAGGTGGGAGCAGTTACTTCTGGCTCCTGAGTCATCCTTCCTGATGCTAGAGTCCTCCGCCTGGCCCTCTCTCTCCTCTCTTCTACCAGCGGCACAGCAGGAATGTGCTGTTGCAGGCTGGAGATCATGGGCAGCCAGGCACACCCACTCCACGGTACTTGCCTTTGAAATTCACTTGAATGCTAAAAATACTGTCTGATTTGGGGAAGCTCAAGGAGTCCTTATGACTCAGGTTGTGCTGAAATTTCATTTCTTCTTCTGATTCTACGCAACAGAGCCAAAGGGAGGAAAAGCAACATTGTCTTTTCCTTGTCTTTTCATTCACAAGACACAGTAATCACTTCCTCCATGCTCTAGGCCAACCTTGTCAGGTGGAAGAAGAGTTACCCCACAGAAAAGATCATAGATAGAGAAGACAGCCGTTTCTGCTTTTACCTTTACACCAAGAAAATCGGAGACACTGGCTCTTGACCTTGGGCACACATTGGAATCACCTGGAGAATTTCTAAAACTCTACATCTCACCCCAGAGATTTGGATTTAATCAGTGTAGCGTGCTGAGCATCAGCGTTTTAAAAAGTTCCCAGGGATCGTGATGTGCAGAGAATCACTAGTCTACGTGAAGCCTAGGTGGTACAGTTCAGGAACTGAGAACTGGGGAAAGCCCTGTGTTTGGGAGTCCGAGCATCAATATTGTTTAGTATTTGTTGTTCTTGGACAAATAACATAATGTCTTTATACCTAACAACTTCATCTGTAAAACAGATACTATTCTCTGCAGTTCTGAGGTATAATGAGGACCAAATAAGAAAGTGCTTAGGAAAATAATGAGCACTACATAAATGTCATGGTGACATGATCATTATTTTCTTTGGGGACAGGAGGCTAATAATAATGTTAACTAATATTTATTGAGCATTTACTATGTGTCGTCCGTGGTAGAGATTATTGTTACCTCTGTTTTATAACTGAGAAAACCAACCAAGGCACGCAAAGGTAGAAATATACAGAGAGTAGAATATCAGTATTCTTTAGAAACTAGAAACCAGCAGGAAAAAGGGAAGGGTAAAAAGGAAACAGCAATAAATATAATTTTAAAAGATGGAAAAATATATACTAATAGGACAGGTTCTACACACACATGAAGTGGGTGGATTCCTCTTTCAAAAGACACACACTCAGATGAGATTGAAAACTAAATGCTGTTCACAAGAAATATGCCTACGGCAAAGAGACAAATAAAGCCTGAAAAGAAACATCTGGGAAAAACATATCCAAGGTGGCCACAAAGAAAAAGAGGGTGACGTGGCCGCATGAAGAGAAAACCAACTCAGTTTCAAGGACAGAGACATCAACAGGATTGAGGTGGCCATTTGAGACAATGAAAATAGGTAGTGCTGAGTGATAGAGCCAGAAACCAGGTATGTCAAGCAAGACTTTGTAGAGAGATATGAATGAGATATGGGAAATCAGCAGACGTGGGAAATGAACGTATGCACTTAGATAGATGGGTGTGTGTACTCTTACACATTTCTATATATCTGCAAATCTCTATAACTATATTTCAGACTCTGATAAAGGAAGCCAGTGCAAATAGGCAGCACAGAAAGGGCTCAAATACTGCAATCAACAAGTTAAAATTAGAGAAATAAAAGCAGAAATAAATATTCACCTCAAGAAACAGAGAGCATCTATTAGCACTTGCTAACCAATGCTACCTGTTTCTTGAGGTGACTATTTATATAGTCAGGCACTGTTATTAGGATGTTATAAATATTAACACATTTATTTGTCAAGCATCCCTCTGAGACAGGTATTTTATTGTTTTTCCCACTAATCCAAGACACAGAGGAAGGCCCTGCAGCAGTGAAGCTTGGAGTCCAGATGAGAACCAGAAAGTCTCGTGCCAAGGCCTTGCTTTAACCTCAATGCCATGAACAAAACACTCAAAAAAGAACATATGGGTTGGGCCAGGCGTGGTGGTTCATGCCTGTAATCCCAGCACTTTGGGAGGCTGAGGCGGGTGGATCGCCTGAGGTCAGTAGTTCAAGACCAGCCTGACCAACACAGTGAAATCCCATCTCTACTAAAAACACAAAAATTAGCTGGGCATGGTGGCGCACACCTGTAATCCCCACGACTCAGGAGGCTGAGGTGGGAGAATCGCTTGGACCCGGGAGGTGGAGGTTACAGAGAGCCAAGATCTCACCATTCCACTCCAGCCTGCACAACAAGAGTGAAAGTCCATCTCAAATATATATATATGAGAAGAGGGTTTTAATACAGACAGAAGCTAAAATTATTGAAATAACAAACAAAACAGGTAATGTAAAAAATCTATCAAGTTCCTTAACAGGATTTGTATTTTAGCATAAATCTCTGGCTGGTTTGATAAAGTGTGAAAGAGAAAAAATAAACCTGTTCAACAACATAAATGAAGACAGTAATATAAGTTTAGATATAGAAGAGAAGAATAAGAAAAATGTCAATGCAACATTATGATGGCAAATTCAAAAACCTAAAGAAAATGCATAATTTTCTACCAAAATGTAATTTCCTGATTTGCATATAAGGGAACACAGACAATGTGAATTGACAAATGCCTTCAAAAGGAATCAGAAAATAAAGATCTACTTTATCTAACTAATCTTTAACAATAAATAATTCCTATGAGGCTTCACCAGATAATAAGGAGACAAACAGTCCCCCAAGTTATTTAGTAAAGCTAGCATCATCTTATATAAAGCCACATAGAAACATTAATAATAGAAAATTATAGATCAATTCACCTATAAACACAGATGCAGAAACTGTAAATAAAATATCAAGACATCAAATCCAGCAGTTAAAAAAAGACAATTAGCATTTATAATAGAAGTTCAAGATTGAGTCAACATCTCTCATAATCATTTATTCAATAAATACATTAAAATAGAAAAGCTGTATGCATACACTAATTGCTGCAAAAGGGGATTTGACAAAGTTTGGCAATGTTTCCTAACAAAAACTCAAAGCAAAAATGAATAAATGGAAATTACCTAAATATAACAAGAACCTATTTACCAACTGTCTAGAGCAAATGCTCATAAATTGGTGACACCAAGACCTTCAGAATCAGGAACAAGATACATACAACTGCTAGAATCATGATTATTTAACTTTTGAAATTTCTAAAGATACATAATAAAACAAGTTATATAAACATTAGAAAATAAGAGATCAACTTGTTTTGAATTTGCAGAATATGATCACATCCAAAAGTCTCAGGGAATTCCAGTAGAAACTACTAGAATGAAAAGAGAAGATGGGAAAAGAACTGGGTAAAGCAGAAAAAACAAAACAACTTTTCTCCATACTACTAACATCAGGTTGGAATAGAAATGGAAAGGAGTTATATAAATATATAGATAGTTCACTAAAATGGTAGCAAAAACAATAAAAAAGTCACAGATAGACAAGACAGGTCCAGGACTTTTAGAAAGAAAAGAAAAAAAAAATCTCATTAAGAAAATAAAAGCTACACAAATAGAGTCACTGTGGGAAATGGGCAAAATAGAAGAACAAATGTCGAGTAATAGTCCAGTCAAGATATCTTTGAAAAAAATAAAAACCAAATAAACAGAAAACTTGCATTAACAGATTGTAAGACTTAAATGTGGTGTCTATAATCAAAACAATATGAATATGCAAGAAACAGATTAATAGGCCAGTGAACCAGTACTGAGAATCCCAAAATGTACACAGATATAGATACTGGGGAAAATGACCATGGTGACATTTAAATTCAGATGAAAAAGGAAGCTTTGTTTTAAAAACTGTGCTAGAGTAACTGGCTAGGTATCTGGAAGAGATAAAAGCTAGCCGCCTCCGCCCTCTGCCACTTCCCTCTTACAATACACACAAATAAATACCAGAAAGGCTAAAGCTTACAATGTAAAAACTAAATGAATGAAAACATTACAAGGAACTCCAGGAGAATACTGAAATAAAATTAGAGTGACAGTGGCCTTCTTTTATAACCAGATACCAGAAAAAAAAAGATGAACATATTGAATTATGTATTCTTTTATCTTTGCTATCACAAAAGATAATTAAAAAAAAAGAAAAGAAAAATAATGGACTGGGAAAAATACTGGCGACATTTATGATAAGTCAAGTCTTAAAAACCTCTAACGTACCAATAAAAAAAAAAAACCTCCAAAGTGAGGAAAAAAGACAATCCTTTAGAAAAAATGAACAGTAATAGGCAGTTCACTTAAGGGGAATGCAGATGGTTCATGAACATATGAAAAGAGATTCAATATTATTAATAATAAAAACATGGAAATTAAAATAAGGAGATATTATTTTTGCCAATCACGCTGATAAAAATTAATAGGCTCCAGGATGCCTACTGTTGGCTGAGGTGTGGGGACAGAGAATTCCATATTTTGCTGGTGAAAGTGTGAATCACCAGAGTTTTTGGGGGCAGTGCTTCCAAAGCAGTCCACTTTTGGGACTCTGCTCTATATAAGCAAACACACCACAGCAAATCAGGCTATATTGCAAGAGGAAAAAACATATTTTAAATGTTCGCCAGTAGGAGAGCTATGTCAATTAAGTTACATTAACTATGTATTTAAAGAATGTACCTGAAAGAATGAGTTGTAGCCACACTAACTGATCTGGAGGAAGTCCACGATAGAGTACTAAATTTAAAAAGCCAAGCTGAAGATAATATAAATAATGCAATACTATTTTTGTTATTAAAATGAAAATTTAAAACTAAACCTTGTAGAGGTTTATAAATGTTTTCATAGCATCGCATATGGAAGGATGTGACAAGATTCCTACTTGGTTGTTAAATTATTTACTTCAAGGGCAGAAGATTCATAATTTTTATTATCGCTTTCAATTGTTATCACTTGTTATAACAATCGTATATAAATTTAGTAATTTTAAAATTTAACACATAAAAATTTTAAAAAGAAAATATGTTAAGTATTTAGCCAATTTTTGAAAAAAGCAAACAAACAAAAACTTTGGGAGGGGGATGAAGCCCAGATTTCAGATCCCACCCTGCTATAGTTTGAATGTCCCCTTCAAAACTCATGATGAAATGTAATTGCTGTTGTGATGATATTAAGGGGTGGAACCATTAAGAGGTGATTAGGCCAAGAAGGCCCCACCCTCCTAAATGGATTAATGTTGTTATTGTGGAGTGGGTTTGTCATTTTGAGGGTGGGTTGTTATAAAAGTGAGTTCTTCCCTCCCTTGGTCTGTTGGGCTCTTTCCCTCCACCTTCTGCCATGGGATGCGACCGCATGAAGGACCTCACCAGACACCAGTACTATGCCTTTGGACTTCTCAGTCTCCAGAACTGTAAGCCAAATAGATTTCTGTTTATTATAAATTCCCCAGTCTGTGGTATTCTGTTTCAGCAGTAAAAAAGGAAGTAAGAGGCACTCCACAGGCCGTGACTACTCACTGTTTTTCCCGGGTAACTGCTGGGCAAGGCACTGGCTTCAATGAAATACTTTCTCAGCAGATGTTTGCTGGGGTCAGGACTGTCCAGTAAGATGTAGGAACAGAAATAGGCCCCATGCCGAAGCAGGAATATGGCAATGTCTTCATTCCCTAAAGGAACAAAACCAGAAAGCTAAGGGCACATGGGTGCAGAGAGTGCCACAGTTGCTGGAAGGGCAGACTCTGACATGTGGAATGGAAACTGAAAAGGGCCTTTTGCTGGTTGTACTTCTCTATGTACTTCCCTTGATGCGTCAAGTTCCTGTTAGTGGGAGAATTTCTGTGGGGCTTTGCCCTTTGGAGTGCCTCAGGCAACAGTCCCACTAGCCACAGTCAGTCTCTGTCATTGAAATCCCCTTGCGGGGGCAAGTGAGGGGGAGATGAGGAAGGGTGCAGATATTTTGAAAAAGAAACACAGAACAGGAGTTGCAAAACAGGTAATTTGACAGCCAAGAGTGAGAATGAAGATGCGGCCCCACATATGGAGGCTGAGACGGTCTGCATGGTCAGGGCTGACGTGGGTAGTGGGGAGACCCACCTGACTTGATGGCCGCATAGAGGGGCAAGCGCACGATGACAGGGAACTCATTCTTCCTGACGGCGTAGCTCTCCGGGTCGGCCCCATGTGTCAGGACCAGGAGCTTCACAACTCCCAGGTGCCCTCGTTGGCAAGCCAAGGCCAGCATCCAGTTCAGCAGCCGTTGGGGACTGCAGGGACCTGGCAGGAGATGGCAGCACAAAGGGAAAGTGCCACTGAAGGGTGCCGCTTGCTCCCACACTGCTCTTCCCCTAGACATATGCACCACGGAATACTATACAGCCATGAAAAAAGAATGCGATCATGTCCTTTACAGCAACATGAGCTGGAGGTCATTATCCTAAGTGAACTAACCCAGGAACAGAAAACCAAATACTGCATGTTATCACTTACAAGGGGGAGCTAAAGATTGAGTGACATGGACACAAAGAAGGGAGCAACAGGCACTGGGGACTACTTGAGGGTGGAGGGAGGAAAAAGCGTGAAGATTTAAAAACTACCTATTGGGTACTATGCTTATTACCCAGGTGACAAAATCATCTGCATACCAAACCCTGGCAACATGCAATTTACTCATGTAACAAACCTGCATATGTACCCCTCAATCTCAAAGTCAAAAAAAAAGCAAATTCCAGCTGTCCTGTTTCCAGCTGAAAGTTGCTTCTGTTGAGTTGATAGTGTTTTCTACCCCCCCTGAACTGCATATGACATTTCCCATGTCATTCACCCACCTGCTTATCAGATAATGACAAGTGATAAAATGTAGGATTCCAAATGCCATATCCAGTGTGATCTTAGCCAAATAAAAAATAGGTGTGCGGAAATAAGACTAGAAAGAATGACCCCAATGTTGTAGTATTATCTCTGGGCTCTCCCCAACCCTCAGCCCTCCCCTAGGGTAACATTACATGCAGGAGTATAAACTTTAGAGACAGGCATTTTAGAGTTAAAATAGTTTAGCTATGTAATTTTGGACACATTTCTTAATCTTTCTCTGCCTCAGTTTGCCTATTGGTAAAATCAGAATAATAATACTCATCCTCCCAGGTTTAATGTGAGGACTACATAAAGTATGTCAAGTGCCTGGACCAATAAATCCTAACTCATTATGTTGTGTTATTATGTTATTAGAGTACTAAGACTGTCCCACATTTTTAAATTATCTGTAACATACATATATTACTTTCATGAATAATAATAATACAAGCTTTGGTGAAAGAAATAGATCTAAACTGTCAGGTCTAAGACTGAGAATTTCTCCCCAGTAGAACCACCTACTTAATTCCAGGATGAAATAACACAGCACATTAAATTAATGGGGACAGTGTGGGCTGAAATGTTACAATATCTTCAAGTTCAAAATAGTGCAATATCTTTTGGGTCTAGTTGCCATGGAAAAATGACCTCATCTTCTGCATGGACACTTCCCAAATGCATCATAACATGCTGTTTCATTTCCAGAGGCACAGAGTCCTTAGGGATCCAAGTGCTCCCAAGGGAGGAGAGAGTGATCCTCTCCTTCATGACAGGACATTGATCAGGAGCTCAGGGTCAGGACGGCCCTGTTATTCACCAAATAAAGCACCTCTCACAGGGCTGAGGCTGGAGCTGGTGCCAAGTAAATGTCCCTTCTTCTCCCTCTACTGTTAACCAGAATTAATGATTTGGAGGTATGTTAACAGAAAATAAGTGATCCCTCATTTACTTACACAAGAATATCTAGGTAAGAGAAACACAGTCACCACACTCGTAACTTCTGTTGAGATGGGGATGCGTCAGTCTTAGGAGGCAGGCGTCATATTTCAGGACCATGACTTTAAGATGAGGAAACCAAAGCTCAGAGAGGCTTGGAAATGGAGGAGATGGGTCAAAGCAGTGGGAAAAACTATAGGGAAAGGACGCCAGCCTTCTGAAAGGTCGGAAGGTTCTGCAGAGCCTTGGGAAAGAACAGCTGAAGGCAGCTGTTCTATGACCCTCAGGCAGAGGGCAGGAGTAGGTACAACGGATTGTGGCGAAAGTTATCTTAAACAGGCTTGTTCACTTATGGTGACCCGGAACTGACCTTCGATCATCTGCGTGGGTGAGGTTCCCTGAAAGGGGAACGTTATAAATGTTAATTACCTATAGGTTGCATGGGCTCCAGGTTTTCGGCATTGTGCCTGCACCGAATAAAAGCAAGCAGTAAAAAAGGTGCAACGTTGCCAGGGGCCAGGGTGGGAGCGGGGGATGGGGCCAGGGGAGGGGTGGACCACAGAGAATTTTTAGGGCAGTGAAACTGTTCTATGTAATACGGTAATGATGGACACGTAACATTATCCGTTTGTCAAAACCGATAGGAGCTACAACAGCAAGAATGAACTGCAATGTAAGCGACAGACTTTAGTTACTAAGAAGCTATCAATATTAGTTGATCAATTGTAGCAACTGTACCACACTAATGCAAAACGGAGTTATAGGGAAAATCGTGTGGGGGTGCAGAGTGGAACTCGCCTCTCTGAACTTTGGTTTCCTCATCTTAAAACCACGGTCCTGAAATATAGTACCTGTCTCCTCAGACTGATGCATCCCCATCTCAACAGAAGTTACAGCATGATTACTGTGTTTCTCTTACCTAGATATTCTTGTATAAGTGCATCAGGGATCACCTGTTTTCTGTTGACATATCTTCAAATCATTAATTCTGGAACTCTGTACAGTCCAATCAATTTTGCCATAAATATAAAACTTCTCTAAAAAACCCAAAGTCTATTAATTATTTTTTAAAAAGCAATGTTAATTCCATTCTTTATGAAATGTGGCGTGTGGGACCTTCCCTCCTGAGTTCACAGGAGTGAGGTGGGATGTGGCTGCAGGCAAGCTTCACTTTGTTTGCATGTCAGTGGCCTGCCCTGGATTTCTTGATCTCATTATTGGTGAAAGCATGAAGAAATAAACATTGTGGGGTAAAGCCCAAGAAGAGGGTGCCCTGAGACATGGTTAAGAACTCGCCTTGTGATTTACCTGGTAAGGACTCAAGCAATTCCTGCACAACTGCCGTGTGCCCATAATACGCTGCCACCACGGCTGGGTTGTCATCCGTGGGTTCGGTTGGCAGCTCCACCAGTCTCTCGGTGAGTAGATAGCGGACCATCTCCAGGTCCCCATAGGCCGCCGGGACGCTCAGAAGCTGGCTCTAATCAAAACACAACAGGACTCCAGTGAGACTGACTCAATGATGTTTCACCGGGTCCTGGGGCAGGACTGGCGTTGCATTGCCCAGAATGGTGGCACCTGCCAAGTGTGGCTTCTCGAAGCGAGAGGGGGAGAGTGTCAAATCACACGTAAATTCAAAGACCTAGCACAGAAAGGGTAAGCTAGCTCATCAATAATTTTATGTTGGTTACATGATGAAACAATGATTTTAATATATTCATGTTAAATATTAACATTTTATTTGTTTCTGTTTGCTCCTCTTTTTTTTTTTGAGGCGGGGTCTCTCTCCGCTACCCAGGCTAGAGTGCAGTGGTGCAATCTCAGCTCACCGTAGCCTTGACCTCCCAGGCTCAAGTGATCCCCCTGCCTTAGCCTCCTGAGTAGCTGTGGCTGGGACTGCAGGCACACACCACCATGCCAGCTAATTTTGTTTATTGTTTTCTTTGTAGAAACCAGATCTTGCTATGTTGCCAGGGCTGGTCTCGAACTTCTGGGCTCAAGTGATCCTCCCACTAGAGTAACTGTGATTATAGGTGTGAGCTTGTTTACTGCTTTAATGTGGCTACCAGGAAATATGGTATGATGCATGTGGCTCACATTCGCTGCTCTCGATACCTGCTTCATGAGGATGGGGACGGTGTGCATATCCCCTTCTAGCATAGAGCCAGAGCTCGGCAACCACTTGGTACATGTTGAGTCAGCCCTGGGAAGAGGGAAGGCAACCAGGCCCTCTGAGGAACCATCCTGCAAGTTATTCCTAAATGGAACGTGATAGACCAGGGGACTTCACAGATCTGAATCCAGGGACAAAGATCTTCCAGCAGCATGCAGAGGGACTCTTGACTTGGTGGCCCAGAGGAAGGAAAGGATATGGTGGAAACTGGACCCAAGCCTGACTTCCTACTCACTGCAGTCCTGGTATGTAAAGCTTCCATGAGGCAGGCCATGTATTAATACATGGACAAGGATGTGAGGTTCAGGGAGGTTTCAGAGCCTGCCCAGGACCACATAGCTAGTAAGTGGCTATCACAGACCTGTGTAAAAGTGGCTTTGACTTATCACGAGCTCTCTGGGTCTGAGAAAAAGATACTCAGATGGCTGCTAGATGGGCATGTCAAGTGTTTGATTGCATTTTTGAAATGTCAAATCCTTTAGAACCTGGCTGCCTCCTATGGGCTCGAACATCAGTGGGTTCAAGCAGGTAGATGGGGAGTCCCTATTGGAATGGGATGGCCAGTGCCCCCATCAGCACTTATGAGGCTCTACTGTGTGTGAGAGGTGGGACTGTGTACTGAGGATGCCAGGGGCCATTTCTGGCCTCCACAGATTTACAATTAAATTTGAGGTGGGAATATGAATAAACAGCCCCCAGTGAGCACATTTTAGTTGCTGAATAGTATATAACACAAGTGTGCTTGGAAATCATTTTAGGTGAGTTGGGCAGGAATGGGTAAATGGAGCCCTCAGGAAAGGGAATGGATATTTATCAAAGCTCTTACCACGTGCCAGATGCTGGACTGAGTACTCTATTTACATGGCCACATTAAATCCTCCTAACAGTCATGCCAGGAATGTGCCTGTACTTCTGTGTCAAGGATGAGGAAATAAAAGCTTGTCCATGGTTAGAGAGTTTATCATCGGCAGAACTACTCAGTGTTTGAACTCGGCTGTGTCTAGCTCCAAAGCCCAAGAGTGTCTGTTCCATCCAAGACTTCCTGGAAACATGGGACTTCGAGGAAGGCTCAGGTTTTGTAAGTAGAGTGAATGGGCTGGTGGTGGGAGGTATGTCTGACAGGTGAGGAGAGGAATGGTCTAAGGGGTTGGGATCAGGTGAGGGACAGTAGACTCATATATACAATATGACCAGAAAAGAAAACCCCACTCACCTGCCACTCTGCCCCGGGTAGGGTGCAGTGGCCTTATCATTCCAGGAAAGCATTTGCATTATGGAGAAAAGCCGCAGTGATTGATTAAATGCTTCACTGCACACAACTAACAGCTGTCTAGACTCCATCGGTTAGAGGCTTAAAAGCCCCATCCTTTAGAGGTGGTAAGTGATGTCACAGGAGCCAGCCCAAGGCCAAAAGGGACCCAGACAGTGGGAAAGGTCAAAGCTGGCTTTTAGCTGGAGGCTCCACAGTGTGTATTTTTAAAAATTCTAACAGCATCGAAAAGTATAAAACAAGAAACAATTCCCTCTATGCCTTCATCTCCAAATTGCCCTCTGCAAAGGATGCCTTCCAGAACACGTTTATTCATAATACTCACAGGAAATCTCATATAAAACCAAATGCTTTTTTCACTGAATTCATTATGACCTTTTAGTCAGCACTATAACACACCTGCAGAAAAGTGCAAATATTTTAAGTGTTCAGTTACATGAAAGGCGTTTGAACACATCCATGTAACCAACCTCATTCCAAAGACCAGGACACTGCCTGTGCCCAGAAACGCCCTTTCTTCCTTCTAGTCACTGCCCTCTGGCGAGGAGCCACTCTCCTGAATTCTAACATCATAGATTAACTATTGCCAGTTTTTAAGTGCTGGAAAAGTGGAACTATACTTCACTTATTATTTTTTAACTTTTTGCTTTGAAATAATCAGAGATTCACAGGAAGTTACAAAGATAGTACTGAGAGGGCTCAAGTATCCGTCATCCAGTTTTCCCCATGGTAACATCTTACATAACTATAGCAAGATATCGAAGTCAGTAACTTGACGTTACTACCATGTATGTATACAGGTCTGCCATTTTGCCACACATGTAGATTTGAGTAGCCACCACCACAATCAAGACAGACCTGTTCCAGCACCACAAAGCTCTCCCTCATGCCACGTACCCACAGTGGTCTCACTCATCCTCCTCCCCATCTCTCACCCCTGACAAGCACTAATCTCTCTTCCATCTCTATAATTCTATCATTTTGAGGATGTTATATAAATGGAATCATAGAGACTATGGTCTTTTGAGATTGGCTTTTTCTTTTTTTTCTTCTCAGCATAATGTCCTGAGATCTATCTGACTTGCATGTTTCAGTAGAGTTTCTTTGAAGAGCTTAGTAGTACTCCATGTATGTTTAAGTACTCACTTTCTGAGAGTCTTTGGTTGTATCTAGTTTTGGGCCATTACAAATAAAGTTGGTATGAAAAGTCATGAGCAAGCTTTTGTGTGCATGTAAATTCCCTCTCTCTAGATTAAATGGAGTTTGATTGCCAATTCCTAAGTGTATTTTTAGTTTTTTAAAGAAACTGACAAACTATTTTCCAGTGTGATTGTATCATGTTACATTCTCACTGGTAACCTTCTCTGCATCCCAATCCGAATTTGGTATTGTCATTATTTTTTGTTTTTGCTGTTCATAAAGGTGTTTAGTGACATCTTATCATTGCTCTCATTTTCATTTCCATAATGGCTAATGAGGTTGAACATCTTTTCATGTGCCTATTTGCCATCTATGTATCCTCCTCAGCAAAATGTTTCTTCATGTATCCCATAAATTTTCTATTTGGATTGTTTGCTTTTTAATGTTGAGTTTTGAGAGTTCTTTACATATTCTAGCTATAAGTCCTTTGTCAGATAAGTGGTTTATAAATATTTCTCTCAGTCTGCGGCTTTTTTTTTTTTTTTTTTTTTTTAGAATCACTGTCTTAGGTATTTCTCAGAGCAAAAGTTTTTAAATCTTGGTGAGGTCTGGTTTACCAATTTTTCTTTCATAAATCATTTCTTTTATGGATTTTCTGTATAGTTTGTCATGTGATCTACAAATAGAGACAGTGTAATTTTTTTTCATATCTGTGTGCCTTTTATTTTGTTTCCTTGCCTTCTTGTATTAGCTAGAATTTCCAGCAATCTGTTAAATATACTGAATAGTATTATTTTAAATATAATGATTTTATAGTTGTTCTTGAATAGAACTTGCAGTATTATATTGAAAGTGAACATTCTTGCCTTGTTCCTGATCTTAGGGGAAAACAGTCTTCAACATCAAGAATGATATTAGTTGTAGGTTTTTGTCAATGTTCTTTATACAGTTGAGGAAGTTCCTGCCTATTCTTAATTTTCTAAGAATTTTTTTAAAAACATGGTACTGAATTTTGTCAAATTTTTTTTCTGTATCAACTGATATAAGGTAACTTTTCTTTTTTAGTCTATTAATAAGGAGGATTACATTGCTCGATGATTGAATACTGAACCAACTTTGCATCTCTGCAATAAACTCCACTTGGTCATGGTTTATAATTCCTTTTACATAAAGCAGAATTTCACTTGCTAATATTTTGTTAAGAATTTTTGCATCTACATTCATAATGGGCATTGGTCTGTACTTTTTTGTTTTTTTTTTTTTTTACACTGTCTTTGGTTTTGGTGTCAGGGTAATACAGAATTCATAGAAGTGTTAAAAAATGTTCCTTCTTCTATTTTCTAGAAGAGATGGTGTAGAATTGGTATTAATTCTTTAAATGTTTGGCAGAATTATCCAGTGAAGCCATCTGGACCTAAAAATTTATTTGCTGGGGAGGTTTAAAATTATGAATTGAATTTTCTTAATTGTTAAAGGGCTATTCCAATTATGTATTTCCTATTAAGTTGTGGTAGTTTCTACTTTTCAAGGATTTGTCCATTTCATCTAAGTTGTCCAATTTATGTGTTTAGAGCTGTTCATAATGTCCCCTTATTATCTTTTTGATATCTGCAGGATCTGTTTGATATTCTATGTTTCCTTTCTGATGTTGATGATGTTTGTCTTTTAGATTGCTTTTACCCTAAAGGCAATGTTTCCCTTTGACTTCTTTCAAGGTTTTATTTTGTCTTTAGTTTTAGAAAGTTTAACTATGATGTGATTGGAATGGATTTCACTGGGTGTATCCTGTTTGTAGTTCATTCAGCTTCTTGAATCTGAACATTTATGTCTTCTGCCAGTTAGAGAAGTTTTCAGCCATTGTTTCTTTGAGTTTTCCTTCAGTCCTGCCTTCTGTCTACCCTCCTGGGATTCTGATGACATGAATATTAGATCTTTTGTTAAAATCCTCACATGCCCATGAGGCTCTGCTCTTTTCTTTTTCTTTTTTCTATTTTCTTTTGTTTTGGCTTTCATTCCAGAGTGGGTAATTTCTACTGTTCTGTCTTCTCCCCAGTTGTTTCCCCTTCCTCTCCCCTCCATTCTATAGTTGAGCCCATTCACTGAGGGTTTTTTTTTCTTTTTTTAAATTTCAGGTATTGTACTTTAAGTTCTAAAATTTTCATTTGGCTCTCCTCATGACTTTTATTTCTTTACTGAGACTTTCTATTTTTCCATTTGTTTCACGTGTATTCATTACTGCTCACAGAAACATTTTTATGACGACTGCCTGAAAATCCTTGTGAGATAGTTCCAACATTGGAGTCATCCTGGTGTTGGCATCTCTTGGTTGTCTCGCCTCAGTGAGTTTGCCATCTTTCTGGTTCTTGGTAATTATGGGTCATTTTTTATTGTGGCCTGGATACTTGGGGCATTATGTTTTGAGACTCAGGATCTTCCCTAAATCTTGTGTTTTGGCAGGCCTCCTCTGACGCCACACTGGTGGGTAAACAGGGGTGTCCCTTCCATGCTGCCTGGTGGTATGGAAATCTGGGGGTGGTACTTAGCATTGGTTGATTCCCAGTAAGCAGGGGCTCTTTGTTATTGCTGGGCAGTGTTGGGACTTCAGATTCTCTTCTAGGCCTGCTTCAGTCCACCCAAGTTGGATGAGGAACACATGTCTCATGACTGCCAGGCTGCATGGAGACAGAAGTCCAGGCTCCCCTCATATTGTCCACTGATGGTGAGCAGGGGCGGTTGTCACCACCTGGTAGGGATTAGCACCCCAGCTCCCCACAGCATTCTCTGACATCCTGGGGTGGGGATGATTGGGGTACCTGTTACAGCCTGAAAGGGTGGAAGTCTAAGCTCTGCACCTGGCCTTTGCTGGTGAGGGGTGGGGCTGGGCTGCAGGTATATTTCTGCGGTGTTTGGCTGAAGAGGGTTGGTGACTGACAGTAAGTTTCCTTTCTGGCTTTGCTATGGCTCTCCTGGTGCTTTGGTTAGAGAGAGCAGCCTTTCCTTGGATTTTTTTTTTTTCTTATCTGTGCCAGTTTGTGTTTCTGGATTGCCAACTTCTTCATACACTGGAGTTCTTTTGAAAACAGCGGCTAGAGATTATTTTGTCCATTTGGAGTGTTGTGTGGTATTCTAGAACAGACAGAGATTTCTGTAGGAAAATTCTAGGACCTGGACAGACTGAGATTTCTGTAGGAAAATTCTAGGACCTGGATAGACTGATTTCTGTAGGAGTCTTCTCCCATGGATAGAACAGTTAGGTGGTTTGCAAGTTAGTGCTATTGTAAACACAACTTCAATGAACATCCTTACACATAAAACTTGGCAATTTTTTTACAAGTACATCTGTAGGGGTAAGTTCCTAGCAGTAGTTTTGCTGTGTCAAAGATGATGAAATTTTAAAATTGGACAAGCATTTTCAGATTGCCTTCCAAAGAGGCCGCACACATGTATATTCCTAGCAGCATTAAATAAAGGTTTGTAAGTTTCCAAAGCTTTCCTTCTGATTTTTATCAAACTTTAAGGGGCCAATCTGACAAGCTTAAAAATGCTGTTTCCTTTTTGTTTTACTTGCCTTTCTATAAGCATTAACAAGGCTGAGTATCTTTACATATGGTACCATCTATCTGAATTTCTTTCAGGTGTGTGTGCATCTATTTGCCTATTCATATTCTTAGTCATTTTCATTCCAGGTACTGTTCTCATCCACTGTTGGTATTGAGGTTGTGTTAGCCTCATCAAAGAAACAGAGGCGTGCACACTCTTTTTCTATTTTCTGGACAAGTGATATATATTATTTGGCAGAACACACTGGTGAAGCCATGTAGACCTAGAATTTGTTTTGTCAGAAGGCTTTACATGATTGATTTATTTCCTTCATGGCTGAAAGACTATTCATGCTTTCTGTTTCTTTTTAAAGTTAAATTTTTCTTGTTATTTGTTCATTTCATCTAAATTTTCAAGTGTGTTAACATAAACTTGTTCATAATACATTCTCTTATCTTTTTAATGCTTGTGTAAACTGTAGTGAAGTTCTCTTTAATATTCCTGATTTATCTATTTCTTTTTTACTTTTACGTTCACCAGAGATTTTCCATTTTATCAATCTCTTAAAAGCACCAATTTTTGATGTGGTACTCATTTCTACTTCTTTCCACTTTGCTTTCTATTTCAAAACTTTCCAATTTTTTTTTATGACTTTATGCCTTCATTTTCTTTACCTTTATCTTGCTGTTTCTTTCCATGTCCTGTTGTCCTTTTGAAAATTATGGTATTATTTCATATTGACTTATATAAGCTCTTTGTCAATGAAGGATATTAGCCATATACCTTCTCCGTTTGCATCAATCCTTGACTCTTATTTATGGTGTTTTTTGGAACTACAATTTTACATTTTTATGAAAACACAGACCTATCCATCCTTTTCTTTACTGTCTTCTCTAAGTCCCATCGACTGGGGTTCCATCAGTCCTGTATTCAGCGAACAGGCAGCCTTCTAGGAAACTTCTCGATTTTGAGTTAGCACTGTTCATGATGCCACAGAGAAGAGAACCACACCCAGGACTCTGTTTTCCTTTATTCAAATATTGGCCAGAGTGCCCTTCCCCACATTATCATACCACTCCCTTTAACAGCTTTCCTACCCTCAGGATGAAGTCTCACCCCGCTGGGCTCTCGGGTCCCTCCATGACTGTCTTCCCCCATCAGCCTCTCCGGCTGCTGCTACACCCTTGAATCTGCACAGCTCTGAAATGAGCCACTATCTCTGGCTGCTTGGCCGCTTGGCAGGGATGCCAGGCTGTGTTTGCTGCACAGCTCCCCCGTGCTGGAGACCACTGGCATCCACCCGAGGAGCCCACAGCTCTACCTGCTTATGTGCACAGCACAGCTCTCCCTTTGCAGAAGGATGCTCCTTTGCCATAACCACCATGAATTCCTAATTGGAGGGATCTCAAATGCCTTCCTTCTGCTTAACAATTCCCAAGCATGCTGTACTGCCCCTCCCCGCAATCTCTTACATGTCTGAGAACAGGTTGGAGTTTTAGGAATTGAATGAATTCTAGCTATCAATTAAATGGAGACATGCTAAACCTGTCCTAATCAAAGTAAACATCCTTAAGGTATTTCCATGATAACAGCCAATAAGAATCCCCCACAAGGGCAAAAAATGTGGTAATGGCCCACTCCAATTGTTGCTGGGAGGCTTCTGTAGAAGCTTTTTGGAAAACAGCTTGACATGTTTTCCAAAACTTTAAAAGTCCTCACACTTCACATTCTCAATTCCTGCAGATCTGTGCTAGGAAAATAACCTTACAATAAGAAAAGAATTCAGCAAAAACATTCAATAGCACATTATTTACATTAGTAAGAAATGATAAGCAATCCAGCTATCCAACCAAAATGAATAGCCAGGTAAACGCAATCCCTCTAAACAGAATGTCATGTAGCCACTGAAGGAGACACCTATAAGGAATGTTTAATCATCTGGAAAATTCTTAATATTATAAAAGTACAAGCAGCAGCTGCATGACCATATATGCAATCCGGCTGCATCTATATTAGAAACAGCAAGGATGTATGCTCGGATCCACAGGCTGGAAGAAAATACAGTAAAATGGTTAAGTGGGTTTTGGGGTATATTAGGAATTTGGTAACTTTTTTGTCCATTTTTCCTACTTTTGTATATTTTCTAAGTTTTATTTTTCCAGCATGTGCTACTTTTTATAATGACGAAAAGGGTAAAAGAATACCGTAGGTTAAGTCTTTGGGTGGCATTTGTTTCTTTACATTTAAGTGACCCCACCCCTGTCCCTCAAAGGCCTCTCATGAAAAGGTGGCAGGGGCCTGCTTAAGTGATGTCAGACTGAGAAGTCACCTGGAAAGGAAAGGCCCTCACAAGTTTATATGCAAAAGGAAGTATTTCCAGAACACAATAAAAATGCTCATTACAGCTATGACAATAACAAGAACATCATCTGGGCGGTCACCTTCGTCCAGCCCAGGACTGCCCTGTCGGCCGCCGCTGGGACAGGCGCTCCCCCTACCTTTTCCTGCTGGGACGTGCAGTGGTCGCAGGCCTCCCTAAGCAGGTCCTGGGCGCCGCCGAGGTCTCCCTGCCTATATGCTGCGTGAATGCCTTCAGTGCTGGGGCACTGCGCTGTAGGGTCACCGCCTAGCGTGGACGGTTTGCTGCCCATGTCCTCGGCACCTGCGTGGGAGGAAGCACACACGGGGCGTCACCGTCACTGCCGGCGTGCTCTTGGGAATCATGATAGAACACAGCAGAGGGACGCGCGGTCCACAGCCCGATTGCGGGGGCTGCAGGAAGAGAAAGGGATGGCTGTGCCATGCCCCCTCAACCAAGCACCTGCTGCCCCGCCCCGCGACCTGCAGCCCTGCCCGCATCAGAACCTGCCCAGGGCTGGTGCGAAGGGGGCTGTCTGCGAAGGCATTGGGTGGTAAGCGCGGCTCGGAGGCTCCTGCAGCAAGACTGCCACCTGGAGCCCTTCCAGGACACGGGGACAGCTGCCTGCGTGCGGGGGAGCGGCCGGGCCGACCTCGCTGACAGCAGCCGAGGAGCGGGGTCTTTGGCGAGAGCTCTGGAGGTCCCAGCCGAGTTGCTCTGCTGGCCGCTGTGCCCGCAGGGGAGAGTACCTAGTGACGGGAGAATGACAGGCCAACTCCTGGGGGTGTGGCGATCTAGCCGCCTTCCCTCCCTGCCTAGAAAACCCCACAAAGGGCGTGGGATTTAGAACCGGCAGCCCTCACTCCAGACCTGCCCTTGCACAAACGCGCTGCGTAACCATCCGGGATAATTCCCCGAAACACCGGTCTCAGGTCGCGCTGCTTCACCGGAGCACTGGGCTGCTCCAGGTCATCTGAGCACCTGGTGCCACTTGGGAGGAGAGGCCAGCCTTGCAGGAGGCCAAGATGCAGCACCCGGGCCATTGAATAAACGCGCCGTTCATTTACTGAGCGGCGTGATAGGCCGAGCACGCGCTGGGTGCAGAAGAAGCGGAGGTAAAGGAAGGCGGCCTCTCGCCCTCCCTGGGCTTCCACTCTAGAAGGTTCACAGTGAGGGTCCGTGGACCCCGAAAGGCTAACAGGCTTCAGAAGTTCCCTGAACATCCTAAAATTGTACTCAAAACTGGGTGTGTGTGTGCATTTTTCCGAGGACAAAATTCAAGGCTTCTACCAGATTTCCAAAGACGTTAGGCAACTACAGTGAAAAGCTTTCTCTCCATAGATATTACAGAAAAGACTGCGAAGGATGAGGAGTTAAATTCTGATTGTGTGGAGTGATAGCAGAATTAGGGAGAGAAGTCTGTTGTGAAAGGTGATTATACAAATTGGGTCATTATTTTCACATCCAACTAAAACGGAGCTGAGAAGCCAAGAAGAAAAAGCACTGGGACATATAACATTACTACAAAAACATAATTCTCTATGAGTCCAACTACTAAAACTGCCTACTACAACTGAAACCAGTTTTATCTGGTAACTACAACTGAAACCAGTTTTATCTAGTAACTACCAGATAAAAAGTTATCTAGTAACTACCAGATAAAACCAGTTTTATCTAGTAACTACTAAAACGACTCTAAAACTAGCTTTACCCACAACTGTCACTCACCCATCAAAACTTGCCAACTCTCCAAAATCTTGCTAATACTAATACATTTTCTTGAAAAACACATATAACATTTCTCCTTTTTATGAAAAAACTGCCAACCTCCTCTTTATTCTTCAAATACATTCTCTCTCTCTCTTTCTCTCTTTCTTTTACACAGTTTCACTCTGCCTTCCAGGCTGGAGTGGCAGTGGTTTGATCTCAGCTCACTGCAATCTCCACCCACTGGGTTCAAGTGATTATCCTACCTCAACCTCCCAAGTAGATGGGATTACAGGTGTATGCCACCATGCCCAGCTAATTTTGGAATTTTTAATAGAGACAGCATTTCACTCTGTTGTCCAGGCTGGTCTCAAACTCACGACCTCAAGTGATCCACCCACCTCGGCCTCCCAAAGTACTGGGATTACAGGGATGAGCCACTGTGCCCGGCACTGTTTTTCTTTTTAAATGCAAACACATAGCAAGGTTGGCTCACAAATGTACACCTCACAAAAATGAATCACACAATAGCAGCTAACATTTGAGAAATTGAAAAAAATAGTTTACAATAGTATAAAATTACATTCTTAGAAATAAATGCAAGAAAAGATGGGCAGGATCTATACACTGAAAACATCAAATATTGCTGAGAGAAATTGAACAAGACCTAAAAAAGTAGAAAGACGGCCGGGCGCAGTGGCTCATGCCTGTAATCCCAGCACTTTGGGAGGCCGAGGCGGGCGGATCATGAGGTCAAGAGATCGAGACCATCCTGGCCAACACGGTGAAACCCCGTCTCTACTAAAAATACAAAAAAATTAGTCTGGCATGGTGGCATGCGCCTGTGGTCCCAGCTACTCGGGAGGCTGAGGTGGAAGAATCGCTTGAACCCAGGAGGCGGAGGTTGCAGTGAGCTGAGATTGCACCACTGCACTCCAGCCTGGCGGCAGAGCAAGACTCCGTCTCAAAAAAAAAAAAGACATCCATCTTCATGGATTAGAAGAATCAATACTGTTAAGATGTCAATTCTCTCTGATTTTATCTATAGATAAAATTTATCTATAGGCAAAATTTAATCCCAACCATGATTCTAATAGGGTCTTTTTTGGGGGGTAGAAATTGACAATCTGATTCTTAAATTTGTACAGAAATTTGAAAGACCTAGAATATCCAAAGCAATCTTGAAAAAGAAAAGAGTTGGAGTATTTACACTATCTGATTTCAAGACTTACTATAAAGCTATAGTAATCAAGACAGTATGGTACTGGTATAGACAAATAGTTCCAAGGGACAGAATAAAGGTTGAAAAATAGACCTGTGCTTGTTCATCCAATTGATTTTTGACAAGGCCGTACAATCGGAAAAGCAAAGTCCTTTCAGTAAACAGTGCTGGAACAACTGCACACCCTCATTTAATAAAAAGCAGCCCTGACCCCTACTTCTCACCATACACAAATATTATCTTGAGATGGCATGCATATGTTCATTACAGCACTATTTACAATAGCAAAGTCATGGAATCAACCCAAATGCCCATCAGTGATAGACTGGATAAAGAAAATGTGGTGGCTGGGCGTGGTGGCTCACGCCTGTAATCCCAGCATTTTGGGAGGCCAAAGCAGGTGGATCACCTGAGGTCGGGAGTTGGAGACCAGCCAAGCCAACATGGTAAAACTCCATCTCTGCTAAAAACACAAAAAATTAGCTGGGTGTGGTGGTGGGCTCCTGTAACCCCAGCTGCTCTGGAGGCTGAAGAAGAGAAGAGCTTGAACCTGGAAGGCAGAGGTTGCAGTGCGCTGAGGTTGCTCCACCCTGGGTAACAAGAGCAAAACCCTGTCTCAGAAAAAAAAAAACAAAACAAAACAAAAGAAAATGTGGTACATCTACACCATGGAATACTATGCAGTCATAAAAAAGAAAGAAGATTATGTCCTTTGCAGGGACATGGTTGGAGTTGGAAGCCATTATCCTCAGCAAACTAACGCAGGAACAGAAAACCAAATACCACATGTTCTTATCTATAAGAGGAAGCTGACTGATGAGAACACATGGACACATGAGGGGCACAACACACACTGGGCACCTGTAGTGAGGGAGGGCAGGGGAAGATCACCAGGAAGAACAGCTAATGGGCGCTGGGCTCCATGCCTGGGTGATGGGCTGATCTGTGCAGCAATCCCCATGGCACATGTTTACCTGTGTAACAAACCTGCACATCCTGCACATGTACAGCTGAACCTGAAATAAAAGTTGAAAAACAAAGAAAAAAATTGAGATGAATCATGGACCTAAACATAAAGGCTAAAACTATGAAGCTTCTAGGAACACATATGGGAGACTATATTCACGACTTGAGATTAAGCAAACGTTTCCTACGTAGGATGCAGAAAACAATAACCAGGAAAGGAAAAATTGCTAAATTAGGCTTCATCAAAATGTAAAACTTCTGCTCATTAAAAGACTATTTAAAGATGAATAGGCAAATTATAGACCACAATAAAATATTTTAAAAACATATCTTAAAAAAACAATGGTATCTAGAATATAAAAACTTGTATAACTCCATATTAAAAACATAAACAGTGCAACTGAAAATGAGCAGCTGGGTGCAGTGGCTCACACCTGTAATCCCAGCACTCTCGGAGGCTGAGGCTGGCGCATACCAAGATCAGGAGTTCAAGACCAGACTGGCCATAGTGTATGGCGAAACCCCGTCTTTACTAAAAAATACAAAAATTAGCTGGGCATGGTGGCTTGTGCCTGTAATCCCAGTTACTTGGGAGGTTGAGGTAGGAGAATTGCTTGAACTGGGTTGGGACCTGGGAGGTGGAGGTTACAGTGAGCCGAGATCGCCTCACTGCACTCCAGCCTGGGCGACAGAGCAAGACTCTCAAAAAGAAAAAAAGAACGAAAAAGGAAAAAAAAGAAAATGATCAGGCTGGGTGTGGTGGCTCACATCTGTAATCCCAGCACTTTGGAAGGCCAAGGTGGGTGGATCCATTGAGCCTAGGAGTTTGAGATCAGCCTGGGCAACATGTAGACCTCGTCTCTATAAAAAAATTAAAAATTAGCCAGGCATGGTGGTGCACACCTGTAGTCCCAGCTACTCAGGAGGCTGAGAGGTGGGAGAATGGCTTGAGCCGAGGAGGTGAAGGCTGCAGTGAGCTGTGATTGCACGATAGCACTCCAGTGGCCTGGGTGACAGAATGAGAGCCTGTCTTAAAACAAAACAAAACAAAACAGAGAGAGAGCGAGAAAGAGAAAGAAAGAAAGAGAAGGAAAGAAAGAAAGAAAGAAAAAGAGAAAGAAGGCAGGCAGGCAGGTAGGAAGGAAGGAAGAGGGCAAAGATTTGAACAAGAAAAAAATAATCAAAAAGCTCATTGTTTTAGTCATCAGGAAAATGCTAATTAAAATCACAATGAGACACCACTATGCTCTCACCAGAATGGCTAAAACTGTAAGACCAACATTATTTGGTGAGGAAATGGAGCAATCAGAATGTTCATACCTTATTGGTTAGAGTTCAAAATAGTCCAACCACTTTACAGATCTGGTGGTTTCTTATAAAACTAAATGTATACCTACCCCATGACCCAGAAATTCCATTCTTAGCTACCCAAGAGAAGTATGTCCAAAAATGGACCCAAGAACGTTCATAGCAGCCTTATTCATATTTTCAAACTGTAACAGCCCAAGTGTCCATCCACAGGAAAATGAATAAGCAAATGGTGGTACAATAACTGCTCAACAAAAAGGAAGGACTGATCTATCTACAAAAAGACTGATAGCAATCTCAAAAAAAGTAATGCGGAGTGAAAGGAACCTTGCACAAAAATGATTCCATTTATATGCTGTTCTAAGCTATAGTGAAAAAAAAAATCAGAAGAGTGAATGATGGGCAGAGGGTAGACACTGAAGTTTACCAGGGATGGGGTATAGGGACATAAGTTTGATGGTTCTATATCTTGCTGGAGTTTTCATTACACAGTTGCTGTATTTGTCAAAACTTATCAAGCAGTCCATTTAATATATGTATAATTTACTTTTTATATATTTTTTACCCAAAAAACTACAAACAATATTGAACTGTAGCCCAAACTATGCATGCTACAGTATTTAAGAGTGAAGTGTATAGATGTTTGCAATATGCTTTGAAATGCATTAAAGATGAGTGGAGAGTTGGATAGAAAGGTAAGAGAGAAATTTTGGAAGGTGTTAAGGGTGCTATCTGAGTGGTAGGTATATGAACATACATGCCTCAATTCTTTCATTTTAGTGTATGTTTGAAATTTTTCATAACAAGATGTTGAGCAAAAAGGTGAGTCCTAATGTCTATATTCTAAATGCATGGCTTGCCATATGACTCAGTATAAGCTCATGCCACCAAAGCTGAAAAATCCTGCTCTGTAGAAAGGCAAAGGCAAGCTGCTTACGGAGCAAAGACTCTAATACCAGTCCAGGGTCTTTACAACCCACGCTATGCCATGACTTGCTCCACTTCAGAGACAACCATTATGAAAATCTAAGTAAATGGATGACCATCACACACCATCTGTATCATTCCTGAGATGCCAACACAGAATTGCTGTGTCTGAGTGGAGATTACTGTGTCTTGGCTGTGTGCTTTTGAAAAGAGGAATCAGGAAAAGGCTTGGTGTGTAAGCGGTTATATGTGTGAGTAAGGCAGCTTCACTTCCCAACACGCATTAACAGTCACCATTAATTATTTACAGACAGAGCCCCTGAGACATCTGAGAGCAGGCCAGAGGGAGAAAGGCCATTAGCAGAGCCCAGAAGGGGTAGATTCAACTGCAGTCATACCTCAGATGGGGGCACTTAATTATGTCATTGCTCGTCTTTCAGAATTAAGCAAATACCCACTTAACCAGTAAAACAGATGTGCAGGCATGTGTACATGTGAATGCACAAGCAGGTAGGAAGTAGCCTCTTCTGTCCATGTTGGGAACACACATGCAAACAGCTAAACCTGTAAGCCCAAGTGAAGGAACATTGCGAAGGTGGAACTTAGGATGTACATAAGCCATAAGGTGCCTGTCAGATTACAGAAGTGATTTAACTTGATTTTTAAATCATGCCTTGTGTGTGGAGTAAATGATGTAATAAGAATCTAGAACCTTCTCAGTACTTTTTACATTATAAAACTGTTGTGGTGTCTGTTTCGAATCTGATTTTCTTAAGTTGGAGGGATGACACCATATCCACTCTCACTGACTCTGTGGGCTGTGTGCCTGGTCCCATCAAATTGTTGAATGGACATCAGGAAAAAGCACCAGTTAATGCATTTCATTTAATCTGCCAATCTCACTTAATTTCCTGAAATTATACAGAGAATGGTTAACATTTATTTAAATTGCAAGAAAAAAGACCAAAATACTTTGACCATAATGAATATTATGCATGGGCCATGGGGAAATTCATGACAGAACTAGGAGAGATTTTTCTTCTTTATTTCCTAAGTCCTATATAATGGGAATATATAACTGCTTCATTGAAAACTTTAAAGAAACTATAAAAGTAATTAAAAAACACATTCTCACTGAAAAAAATTAAATAGTTCGGAAATAAATATAAAAGCAAAAGCCCCTCCTCACTGTCACAGGCACCTTTTCCTAGAGATAATATTTACTGAATCATTTTTTTCTCCAAAATATTATTGTTTTGTATTTGAGAATTGGCAACTTTTGACTTAAAGTTAAAATGTAGGAAATACGTTTATACTATTTGAGATAGTTATTTGTGCTTATTCATCAACTACTATCCATGATTATATTGTTATACAGTAAAATATCTCCGTTCTAAATATTTTCCTCATAAAGATTTCAAATTCATATTAAAAAATAAAATGGGGCAAACATTCTATTTCGATAACACATGAATGTCCCAAATAAGTAGCTAGAGCTAGTAGGAAAATGATAGAATACTGCTACAGTGCAGTTTCAAATTTAAAAACATCCTTTTTTTTCCTCTAAATTATAATTTGTGTCATTATTTTCATATACAGCAATAAAAATTTCCAAATTTCCAGGCATCTCACTTGCTTTTAATGCAAAGTTAATACATTCCGATTAAGTATTTCAGTAAAGAAGGAGAAGGATAAATGAATAGCACCAGGGAAACTTTTTTTTCAGGTTTGGTTGGCGTTGCTAGTTTCATCTTTTTTTTCTTTTTTTGAGATGGAGTCTCGCTCTGTCCCCAGGCTGGAGTGCAGTGGTGTGATTTTGGCTCACTGCAACCTCTGCCTCCTGGGTTCAAGCGATTCTCCTGCCTCAGCCTATCCAAGTACGTACCTGGGACTACAGGCACGCACCACCATGCCCAGCTAATTTTTGTATTTTTAGTAGAGACAGGGTTTCATCATGTTGGCTAGGATGGTCTTGATCTCTTGACCTTGTGATCCACCCGCCTTGGCCTCCCAAAGTGCTGGGATTACAGGCGTGAGCCACTGTACCTGGCCACTAGTTTGATTTTTAAAGGCAGTCATTAGAAGTAGGAACTGGTAAGGGAAGATGAGATTATAAATGCAGTGAATAGCTAGGGTTATGGAATCAGCACATGCGGAGCCATTCAAGATGACAAGAAACATTTACAAAAAGCTCTGAGCTTTTTTTTTAGTGTGCTGGTCATGGATGGTACATTAAAGTTCCTATGTAAAGAAGTATTTGGTTAGAAAAAACATAAAATATTTAAAAACCTATAGGACCTGAACACCATTTAGTTCTTGATAATTGCTTTCAATTTAATATTCTCTTTTTAAAGAAATACCTTCAGTGACACTGTGTTTCACAGTCAGCCATTTCAAGGAGAAATGATTTCAGCTGCCAGTAACTCAATCTTTGAACATCACTCCATAATGAATGTTTCAGAAAAAACCAAGTATTCTAATTACAGAAAAACTATCAGAAATTATTTTTCTTTTTCAGTGTTCTGAAACAGTAATAGAATTCCATGAATATGACAGAGTAATGCTGGCTGTGAAAAGCGTGTCCCTGAGCAGGCAGCTCACTGTTCTGCAGGCACACCTCAAAAGAGACCGCCCTCGTCTGTCCATCCTGGTCCTGTCTGTCCTTATGTTCCAAGGAGACAGTCTTATCTTTTGTTGCAGAACAATAATTGTTAAGTCATCTCTTCCATCCCAATAATTGGAACAAAACTCTCTCTCTACTGTTTTTTTTTTTCCCTACAAATCCAGGACAACAGAGAAAATGAAATGAAAGAAAAATGGCTTTAATTCTGTAAGTTCTAATATGTTGGCCTCGTGTGTGTGTGTGTGTGTGTGTGTGTGTGTGTGTGTGTGTGTGTTTCTCTCCTCCCCACCAAGGAAAACATTTAGAATAAAAGGCAAATGCTGTTTGTCAATTCAAAGATTTACATCCTCTGTAAATCTTAGAAAAGACACTGCTGTTTTATTTGCACATCCACGACATTTTTAAAATTGCATTTGCCTCCGTCAATAGAGCAGCAAAAAGTAAAAAATGATCTACCAACCCACGGCTCATTGTACAACAAACAAATGTAAACTTGAAGATGCTACTGACCTGGTCATAGCTGTTTAATGACCTTCCTGTGCCACTGAGTCTTCACGTGTCCAAAGCACCAGGGAAAGGGGGCAGGCCCTCCTGGGAGGTGACACCCTCCTGGCACTTTGGGGGCTCGCCTTCTGTTGCCCTAGCTTTGCCAGCCTTCCTCTGGAAGGATGCTTCTTTCTTTGCCAGATAGCCCTCTAGTGTTTCAGCCTCGGCAGCCATTTTCATCTCTGGGTCACGTTACGGTGAAATCCAACCCTTGATTTCTTCGGGAAAGATGTGGGGGTTGTGGGTGTGCAGAGGAGGGAGGTCACCCAGCCTCGGGGCGATCCGTGGTAGTAATTCCCCTCCAGATGGCGGGTGCTCAGGGCCATCACACCTGTCACCCGGGCCCTCCACCCACATCAGACAGGAAAGCAGAGGCCAGTGCCAGTCTCTGTGGGCTCTCGCTAACAGCTCTGGCTCAGAGGCCAGCGTTTCTCATTGTAGAAAGGCTTCACAGCACAGATTATATTTTGTGGATATCCTCACCAAATCACTAGGAATTTTTGTTAATAAAAGGGAGATGGGTGGTTATACATATAGACAGGCCAGTCCCACAGGGGAAAATTACGTGGAAAAGTGCTATTTGCTTTAGTAATAAAAATATAATTAATCACAAGATGCCATGTTAGTTCCACCTGACACAGTAAAACACTGAAAGGCTTATAACATTCCTCGCTGGCCTGAGTGTGGGAAAATGGGTACATTCTCTGGTCCACTTGCCATCGTGGGAGGTCTGCCAACCGGATGGTCATTTCAGAAAGCAAGAGGACAGTACCACATTACAAAAGTGGGAGGTTGGCCCGTTCACCCATGGTTGTCTCTTCTAGGCATTTCCCTGCAGAAATGACATCGCAGACACTAAAAGACCCCTCCTGAGCCAGGACTTCTGCAGGGGTCTCTGCCATAGCCGAGGTGACAGCAGCTCTTCGGACAAGTGTCCTGGGCCAAGAATGAGGGAGTGGTGTCGAGCAGAGCAGTGCCCAGGGGCCAGCACAGGCGTGCGGACTGGACTCACAGAGGCGCTAGGTAGGAGGTGACTCTGCTGCCATTTTACAGAGGAACAAGGCCAAGCCAGTGACATGAGTTCACAGAGCAACAGCGCTGGCAATGAACAGCTGGAGCGGAAGCCGTGAGTCCTGACCCTGGGCCCACAGAGTCGCCGCTGCTCCGCTTTCTAAGTTAGTACCTGCGGCTGCTTCAGAATAAGTGGCTGGGAGGCAACCATTGGAACCAATGACAATGAAAACTAAGGAGAAGTGTGAAAAAATATTCATCAGATATCAGCTAAAAGTAGAATATAGGACATAGGCTGCAACACATTACAGGAAAAACAGAACACAGATGGACACCACTTGAACATATGCACAATGAAAGGATTTATTCTAGGTGCTCAGATTATGTGTGATTAAAATGCCTTGAAAAAAGGTTCCTCATGAGTCTATGAGTATAGAGAATACATGCAGTCTATGATTTTTGTTTGTAAAACCTGAACCTGACTCTCTTTTCCCCTCCCTCTCCCTGTCTCTGTTTAGAAAGAAGACCTAAAGAACACACATAAATGACAGTGACTGTCCCCTTCAGCAGATGAAATGACTGGAGTTTTATTTATTTATTTTTGAGACAGGGTCTCACTCTGTTGCCCAGGCTGGAGTGCAATGGCATGATCTCGGCTCACTGCAACCTCCACCTCCCAGGTTCAAGCAATTCTCCTGCCTCAGCCTCCCAAGTAACTGGGATTACAGGCACCTGCCACCACGCTCAGCTGATTTTTGTATTTTTAGTAGAGACAGGGTTTCATCACATTGGTCAGGCTAGTCTCGAACTCCTTATCTCATGTGATCTGCCTGTCTTGACCTCCCAAGGTGCTGGGATTACAGGCGTGAGCCACTACTCCCAGCCTGGCGTTTTAAAAATATTTCTGTTTTTTTTGTGTGTTTTTCGATCTCTCTCTCTCTCTCTCTTTTTTTTTTTTTTTTGGCACTGAACTTGTATTGCTGTTGAAATTAAGAAAAAAAGTATTAAAAGATGAATTATGGGTCAGGCGCAGTGGCTCACGCCTATAATCCCAGCACTTTGGGAGGCTGAGGCAGGCAAATCATGAGGTAGGGAGATCGAGACCATCCTGGCCAACATGGTGAAACCCTGTCTCTACTGAAAATACAAAAATTAGCTGGGCATGGTGGCACGTGCCTGTAATCCGAGTTACTCGGGAGGCTGAGGCAGGAGAATCGCTTGAACCCGGGAGTTGGAGCTTTCAGTGGGCCGAGATCACACCACAGCACTTCAGTCCGGGTGACGGAGGGAGACTCTGTCTCAAAAAAAAAAAAAAAAAAAAAAAAGGGAAAAAAAGGAAAAAAAAAGAAGTAGTAGTATGTCCAGCAAAATGTTAACTATGTTTCCCCCTGGCTTAGTGAACTAGTTTTTTAGTGGTATTATCTATACTGAAGCAACTATTTAACTATTTGCTCTTAGATATACCAAGTCTTAACTCGGTTGCTCTAGAAAAAAGGATGGAGAGCAAGAAAGTCTCATGGAACAATAATTGGCACAGGTGTCCCAGATTTTAAAAGAAAATAAAATGGTTTATAATAACATTTCATGTATTGGTCATTGGTGCCATTTATTGAGTCCCATTGGATGTTGTAGAAAATGTCCTGTGTGCATCTGACCTCCCCCTAACACCAATAGAAGGCTGGGAACCTTCTCGCCACCACTCGCCACAAGGTGACCACTGCCCCGGGTGGTTGGAGAAACTGCCCCCACCCAGCCCCCAACAGCAGAGCTGAGATTTGGACCCCCAGCACCTGCCATCAAAGCTCACCCCCTGCTTCCTAGATTGTGTGTTCCCAACTGCTGTGGTTTTAATGTCCCCTCCAAAATTCATGTTGAAACTTAATCCCTATTGTAATAGTATTAGGAGCTGGGGCCCTGGGGACATAATCAAGATTAGATAAGGTCATCAGGATGAGGACCCTGTAATGAGACTGACGGTTTTATAAGAAGAAGAGGAACCTGAGCCAGCACACTCAGCCCCTCGCCATGTGATGCCCGGTGCCAAACTCTGTAGAGAGACCCCACCAGCAAGAAGCCCTCACCAGATGCAGCCCCTCGACCATGGACTTCCCAGCTTCCAGAAGTGTAAGAAACAAATTCATTTTCTTTATAAGTGACTCAGTCTTTGGTATCCAGTTATAGCAACAGAAAACGAATGAAGGCAGCAGCCACACATGAGACTCTTATTCGGCACCTAACATGCATGGCCAAAACGTGGGAGCCACCACAGGAGATGGCCCGTCTCAGTCACTGGAAAAACAGCAAGGAAATGGAAACCAGTCCCTCCATGAAGTTTCTGCTGCAGAAGAAAAGAAACAGAAATACAGAGCTACGAAGACAAATTCTTTCCTAGATTTTGTTCCTCTTCCAAAAATTTGTTTATTTATTGCTCACTCATTTTACAAATATTTAGTACTTCCTGTGTGCTGAGCTAGACCCTGGGGACACAGCTTGCTGAGACACACAGGAAGAGCTCAAGTGTGCTGCTACAGGATTTCCAGAGTTTACTTTTAAATATCCACAACAGAAACCACGCTCTTTACCCAAAATGGGATGCTTGAGGGACTTGGGAGAGCCAACAGACAAAAACTGACCTGGTAAAGAAAGAAGAACCATCTTCAGAAAATTAAAAATCACAGACAGAGGACAGCTCATTTATTTAATACTCAGGGATAGTACAGAAAATGGTACAATTTGAAGATAAACATACACACACACATGTGGAGTCAGTCCTACTCCGATTTTGGGGAAGATGATTGTGATTATAAATACTGGAGGATCAGGACACCCTTTAATGTTGCCATGTTGCTTCTGGGAAACTGATTCCAAAAGAATAGTTCTACACATTTAAAAAGTACTATGAAAAAAAAAAAAAAGCAACATGCCATATAGATGCTGATTGCAGCATTGCTTAATATAGCAAAGAATGGTGATTATGACAATTATAACATGCACAGACACTGGAACTATACAAACAGGAAAACTGACAAAAAGGAAGCCTCTAAAATGATAACAATGGTTTTTCTTTTGCAGCGGAATTTAGATGAACTTGTCAAAACTCTTTTCTCTATTTTCCAGTCATTTCTCCATTAGTGCTGTAACAAGAACATTGTTATATTTAAAAACACACCATACTTTTCAGGTTAACAAAGTACATTTTCTAACTGAATTTATTTTCCTCCTAACACAGGTGGGTGCAAGGAAAGGAAGAAAGTGTCTCAATCTGGAAGGAACATTTAGGATGAGGCACCAAGAATTTTTCAATCATGTCATCTGCTAAGAACTGTGTTAAAACATGCAGTTGAAGAAAGAACTGTACTCTGTAAGTTGGAAGGCTTGGTTTCAAGTCCCAGCTATGCTCTTTGACATAGCATGATGTTTTGCAAGTATTTAAGATGTCTGAATATTATCATCTTCTTGTGAAAGAAAACAGTTTATATAAAAGATATTGCACATGCATACACATAAAATATATATATACACAAATAGAAGTGGCAAGCACACCAATGGGGGTGACTTCCAGGAGGCCCGGCCCCTTCCTCCCTACTCCAGGTGCCTGTAAGGCAGCTGGACTGCACTCTCATTTCCTCTATGGACCCAGGATCCCTTAGCTTTTGTTCCTGTGTCTCCCTTATCTGGAAGGAGCCCTTACACCTTCTATGCGTCCCCAAAATTCTCCTCCTCCTTCCAGCCCCGTGCAGGGGTGCACCCCAGAAAGGACTTGCAGAATTTCCCACTGGGTTGCCTTCTCCTTTCTCTGCCTGCACGTGGTCTGACCTGGGTCCTGGACTGGGTCCGGAAGAGCAGGTCTGCCAGGCTCCTGCTCTGCCCACAGGCTAGGTTCAGCTTACTCACTGCCATGGTTCAGACTTACTCACTAGTCTGGGTATTGAAAACCTCTCCAATTTGTCCACCGCCCAGTGCTCTCTGCATATTAGTAAGGAGTCGTCTATAATTTTGCCTATCTACAGTTATGGCATGGTCACAGGGGCACAGGATTCTCCCAGTAAAAAGAGGAGAATGATGCCTTCAGGCACTTCTAGATTTTCCTTTCCAAGAATGATTTTTTTTTTTTTTTAGCCACTCAGCTCCACATCCCCCTCGAATCCTGCCCTAAAATCTAAAATTGTGGTCTCTTCAGCACCATTGTAGGGTTCATACCAGGTCAAAATGTATACTCTTGCAAGATAATATTTGGGGATTTTCCAAGTCATAAAAGTATCTGAGATGTTAGTCATACACACTGCCCAGAAATACACGGCTCTAAAACGCCGGCAGGGAAGGAGGCCCCAGAGCACAGAGAGCCCGGGAGAGAAACGGAGAAGTGGCACCACCATGCTGAGCCTGCCCTGCTTCCTGGGCCCACCTTCAGGCCCTGGCACATTTCAATCATCTCTGCTGCTTCTTCTCTGCCACAGAACTGGAGAGGATGGTGGCACCTACTTCGGGGGCGGGGGTGACTGTGAGGATCAAGTGGATGAAGGTATGAGAAGTGCTTAGAACACTGCCCGGCCCTGATGGGCTCTAGATAAATACTGGCTACTATTATTGTTATTTGAAGTTAAGTTAGAAATTTGGCCCCTGCCTCAAAATGGTGAAGTCTGGGGTTCCTATCTTATTCCTTAGGCATCTGAGATGAATCATGCCAATTCAAATGAATAAGTTAGTGCGTTTTGGAATCTTATTTACTTAGCTATGGGTCAAATGTTAATGAGGCCAAAAAGTGGAAAACAAAAGCCTTGCTTTAGCAGCCTTGCTGAGCTGGCTGGGGAGCAGAGGTACAGACATTCCCAAAACACCTGAACATCAACTCCAGACAGGACAGCACGTGCCAGTGGACACAGCCAGATCCTGCATGCTGCCAGCACACAGCTGAAGCTCAATACATATTCAGTACACATGCTACTTGCCAAAATGAAGAGCCCCAATTGTTTACTCTGATAGTTTCCTTATTTAAAAATGCTGCTTGATACACTACAGAAAAACAACAAATTAAAAAGGAAGATATGAAGAGAAAATGAAAAGAACAAAAGAACTACAGAACAGGCCGGGCGCAGGGGCTCATACCTGTAATCCCAGGACTCTGGGAGGCTGAGGCAGGCCGACCACTTGAGGTCAGGAGTTTGAGACCAGCCTGGCCAACATGGTGAGATCCCGTCTCTATTAAAAACACAAAAATTAGCCAGGTGTGGTGGTGCACGCCTATAATCCCAGCTACTCGGGAGGCTGAGGCACGCCTATAATCCCAGCTACCCGAGGTGGCGGTTGCAATGAGCAGAGATCATGCCATTGTACTCCAGCCTGGGTGACAGAGCGAGATTCCATCTCAAAAACAACAAACAACTATAGAACAATCAGAAAAGAATTAACAAATTGGCAAAAAGTATGTCCTTACTTATCAATAACGACTTTAAATGTAATGAATTGAGTTTTCCAATCAAAAGACACAAAGTAGCTGAATAGATTTTTAAAAACCCAAGAACCAACAACATGTTACCTGTAAGAGAGTCACTTTTGCTTTAAAGATACAAATAGATGAACCAGGCATGGTGGCTCACAACTGTAATCCCAGCTTTCTGGGAGCCAAGGTAGGGGGATCACCTGAAGTCAGGAGTTCGAGACCAGACTAGCCAACATGGTGAAACCCCGTCTCTACCAAAAATACAAAAGTCAGCTGGGCATGGTAGCGGGTGCCTGTAATCCCAGCTACTCGGGAGCTTGAAGCAGGAGAATCGCTTGAACCCGGGAGGTGGAGGCTGCAATGAGCCGAGATTGCACCGCTGCACTACAGCCTGGGCAACAAGAGCAAAACTCTGTCAAATAAATGAATGAAGGAATGAAGGAATGAATGAATGATACATATAGATGGAAAGTAAAGGAATAAAAAAACTATTTCATGCAAATGGTAACCAAAAGAGCTAAATAGACTTTTAGTCAAAATCTGTCAGAAGAGACAAAGAAAGTTGCTATACAATGATAAAGGGGTCAATTCATTAAAAGGGTTTAATAATTTTAAATATATATGTACCTAACATTGGAGCACATAAATATGTAAAGCAAATATTAATTAAACTAAAGGCAGAAATAGACAGCAATATAATAATAGTAGGGGACTTCAATATCCCACTTTCAACAATGGATAGATCATTCAGACAGAAAATAAGAAAATAGTGAATTTGAATAACACTCTAGACAAAATAGAGCTAACAGACATATATAGAACAATGCCTTCAACAGCAAGAGAATATAATGTCAAGCACATGTGGAACATTCTCCAGGAAATGTCACATGTTGGGCCACAAAACAAGTCTTAACACAGTTAAGATGATGGAAATAATATCAAGTCTCTTTTTTGATCATAATGGTATAAAACTAGAAATCCCCAGCACTTTGGGAGGCCAAGATGGGCAGATCACCTGAGCTCAGGAGTTTGAGACCAGCCTGGCCAACATGGTGAAACCCCGTCTCTACTAAAAATACAAAAATCAGCGGGGCATGGTAGCGGGTGCCTGTAGACCCAGCTACTCAGGAGGCTGAGGCAAGAGAATCACTTGAACCCGGGAGGCAGAGGTTGCAGTGAGCCAAGTTGTGTCACTGCACTCCAGCCTGGGTGACATAGCGAGACTCCATCTCAAAAAAAAACAAAAACAAAAATGAACAAACAAAGAAAAACAACCCTAGAAATCAGTAACAAGAAGAAAACTGAAAAATCCATACCTATGTGGAAATTAAACTACACACTCCTGAGCAACCCATGGATCATAGAAGAAATTAAAAAAAAATCAGAAGGTATCTTGAAACAAATGGAAAAGGAAACACAAAATACCAAAGTTTATGGGATACAGCAAAAGCAGTTCTGAGATGAAAGTTTATAGCCAGAAATGCCTACATTAAGTAAAAAGAAAGATCTCAATTAGACAAACTAACTTTATACTTTAAGGAACTAAAAGAAGAGCAAACTAAATCCAAAGTTAGAAGAAGAAAGAAAATAAATATTAGAGCAGAAATAAATGGAGACTAAATGGACAATAGAAAAGATCAGTGAAAGTAAGAGGCTTTTTTTCTTTTTTTTTTGGAAAAAAAAATCCAAAATTGACAAATTGTTAGCTAGACTAAATAAAAAAAGAAACAGAACTCAAATAAATAAATGTATAAATGAAAGAGGAGGCATTACAATTGATATCATAGAACTACAATGTATTATGAAACTACTGTGAACAATTATACACTAACAAATCAGATAACCTAGAAGAAATGGACAAATTCCTAGAAACATACTACCTATCAAAAATAAGTCACACAGAAATAGAAAATCTGACCAGGCCAATAATGAGTAAGGTGACTGAGGAAGTAATCAAAACCCTCCTAACAATAAAAAGCCCAGAACTAGAAGTCTTCACAGGTGAATTCTGCCAAACATTTAAAGATGAATGAATACCAGTCCTTCCCAAACTCTTCCAAATATTGAAGAGAATAAAGACTTTCAAATTTGTTTCACAAGACTAGCAATACCTCCTATCAAAGCCAGATAAAAACATCATAAGCAAAGAAAATTACAGGCCAATATCCCTGCTGAACTTAGGTGCAAAAATCCTCAAGAGAATACTGGCAAACTGATTTCAACAGCATATTAAAAGGATCATATCCCATGATTAAGTACAATTTATTTCTGGGAAGCAAGGTTGGTTCAAAAGATGCAAATCAACAGACATGATACACCACATTAACAGAACAAAGGATAAAATCATATAACAATCTTAATAAATTCAGAAAAAGCATTAAACAAATTCAACCTCATTTCAAAATAAAAACTCTCAACAAGTTAAGTGTAGAAGGAATGTACTTCAACATCATAAAGGCCATATATCACAGGCCCACAGCTATAATCATACTTAATGGTGAAAAGCTGAAAGAATTTTCTCCAAGATCAGGAACAAGGCAAGTATGCCCACTCTTGCTACTTCTATTCAATATGGTACTGGAAGTCCTAGCCAGAGAAATTAGAAAAGAAAAAGAAATAAAAGCCATCCAAATAAGAAAGGAAGAAGTCAAATGGTCTGTTTGCAGATGACATGATCTTATATGCAGAAAATCTGAAGACTCCACCAGAAAACTACTAGAATAAATAAATTCAGTAAAGTTGCAGGACCACAAAATCAACATATAAAAAATCAGTTGCAGTTCTATACACCAACAACAAGCTTTTAGAAAGAGAAATCAAGAAAACAATCCCATTTACAATAGCTGCAAAAAATACTTGGGAGTAAATTTAACCAAGGAGCAGAAAGATCTATACACTAAAAACTATAAGACATTGATGAAAGAAGTTGAAAAAGACACAAATAAATGGAAAGATATCTCATGTCCATGGCTTGGAAGTATTAATATTGTTAAAATGTCCATACTACCCAAAGTGATCCACAGATTCAATGCAATTTCTATTAAAATTCCAGTGGCATTCTTCACAAAAATAGAAAAAAAAAAATCTTAAAATTTGTATGGAACCACATAAGACCCCCAAGTAGCCAAAGCAATCTTGAGAAAGAACACAGCTAGAAGCATCACACTTCCTGATTTCAAACTATATTACAAATTATAATCAAAACAGTATGGTTCTAATTTTATGCATTGGTCTATATGTAAAAATAGAGACATAGACCAATGAAACAGAAGGGAGAGTTCAGAAATAAATCCATGCATATACAGATAACTAATCTTTGAGACAGATGCCTAAAATACACAATAGAGAAAGAATGGTGTTTTCAATAAATAGTGTTGAAAAAACTGGATATCTACATGCAAGATAATGAAATTGAACCCATATCTTACACCATGCACAGAAATTAACTAGAAATAAATTAAAGACTTGAAACATAAGAAACGGTAAAACTCCTAAGAGAAAACACAGGAAAAAGTCTCCCTGACATTAGTCTTGGCAATGATTTTTCCGATATGACACTGAAAGTACAGGCAACCAAAGCACAAATAAACAAATAGGATTACATCAAACTAAAAACCACAGGAAAGGAAACAATCAACAAAATGAAAAGGCAACTTATGAAATGAGAGAAAACATTTGCAAACCATATATCTGATAAGGGGTTAATATTCAAAATGTATGAGGAACCCATACGACTTAATAGCAAAAAACTAAATAACTCGATTTTTAAAATGGGCAAAGGACCTGAGTAAACATTTTTCCGAAGAAGACATACAAATGACCAAAGGTATAGGAAAAGGTTGTCAGCATTTGTAATCATCAGGGAAACGCAAATTAAAACCATGAGTTATTACCTCACACCTGTTAGGATGACTATTATAAGAAAGACAAGGATAACACATGTTGACAAGGAGAAAGGGCACCACTCATACACTGTTGCTGGGAATGTAAAGTAGCAGCCATTATGGGAAAAAGTATGAAGGTTCCTCAAAAAATTTAAAAAATAGAACTACCATATGATCCAGAAATCCCATTACTGGGTATTTGTCCAAAGGAAAGGAAATCAGTATCTTGAAGAGATATCTCTAACTCCATATCAACTGTATGTAGCATTATTCACAATAGCCAAGATATGGAAACAACCTGTGTCCTTTTACAGATGAATGGACAGAGAAAATGTGGCTTATGTACATTTTTATATATGCATACACAATGGAATACCATTCGTCCTTTAAAAAGAAGTAAATCCTGCCATTTGCAACATGGGCGAACCTGGAGAGCATTATGCTAACTGAAATAAGCCAGACACAGAAGACAAATACTCTATGATCTCACTTATATGTGGAATCTTAAAAAGTCAAAATAAAGAAGCGGAGAGTGAATGGTGGTCGCCAAGAGCATGGGAGAAGCAGGGAGGTGTTGGTCAAAGGGTACAAACTTGTAGTTACAAGATGAGTAAGTTCTGGGAATCTAATGTACAGCCTGTTGACTATATAGTTAATAATATTGAGTTGTATACTTGAAATTTATTAAAAAAGTGGATCTTAAGTGTTGTTTACATATAGAGGCACACAAAATTATACAAAATGGTAGTTGTGTTCATTAACTTGATTGTGCTAACCATTTGGGAACATTTATGTCTCTCAAATCATCACGTTGTATACATTAAATATGTATAATTTTTATTTGTCAATTATACCTCAATCAAGCTGTAAAATAAATAAATACAAATGCTGCCTAATGATTAGCCAACATTCACATGAGTGGCCTTGGAGTCAATTCTGGCTAAGAGAGATTTTGTTAAAAGATCTTGCTTAAAAGTGTAAGGAGTGGCCAGTAACGTTCCCAAGTAAGATGTAAGCTTTATGATGCAGTCTTAAAATCTTTAATTATCTGGTTAATCACTATAAAAACCATTGATGGGCATGATTACCGTGATAAAAAGTGGATGTAACTGAAAGCCTGACAAGCAATTTGATACATTTCCAGGGAAAGGTATGCTAGGATTGAATGCTGTCTCCATCAAGGAAAGAGTGGGCCAGGGCAGGAGTCAGGGCTGGTGAGAAGGGCCCCACAGAGTGTGCTAATCAATGGTGTTTGTACAACTGGAGAGCCACATGGAAAAAGATAGGATCAGATCCATTCCTCACATGAAACACCAAGATAATTCCAAATAAATCAGAGATATGATGTAAAAAAAACAAAATGATGTAAGCATTAGAAAAAGACACAGGCAAATTCATTTTTAGCCTGGGAGTGTATAATCCCTTTAACTGTGGCTCACAACCTAGAAGTAATAAAAGATGGATACACTGGCCACATAAAAAAGATAACGGCTTTATTGAGACATGATTCACATATCAGAAAAGTCACCATTTAAAAGTGTACAATTCAGTGGATTTGAATATATTCACAGAGTTGTGTAACTATCACCACTTTCTAATTTTAAAACGTTTTTTTATCACCCTGCAAAGATGCCCTATACCAGTTAGTTCCCACTTCCTCCTTCCGGGTCCCTGACAACTACTAATCTACTTTCCATCTCTACAGTTGGCCTTCTCTGAACATGTCATATAAGTGGAATAATACAATATGGTTTCTGTGACTTAACTTTTTCACTCAGCATGTTTTCATGATTTAGTCATGTTGTAGCATATATTAGTACTTACTCTTAATAATACTATTATTTAATTATTAAGTATGAATTCATACTTGCTAGTAATGCTATTATCTCCTTGCTATTGCTGCATAATATTCTACGCATGACTAGACCACATTTGTTCATTCATTCATCAGCTGATGGGTGCTTGGGTTTTCTCATTTTTGGGCTATTAGGAATAATGCTACTGTGATCATTTGTGTGCAAGTTTTTCTGTGAATATCTGCCCTCAGCTCTCGTATATATAGGTAGGAGTGGAATTGCTGGGTCATATGGTAATTGCACATTTAAAATGTTGAGAAACTGCCAAACCATTTTCAAAACTGCCCGCAGGATGTTCCAGTTCCATCTTCAATATATGGAGGGCTCCAATTTCTCCATATCCTTACTACCACTTGCCATTTTCCATCTGTCTGTTATCCATTATGTTGGGTGTGAAGTGGTATCTCATCGTGGTTTTGTTTCACATTTCCATAATGATTAATGATGTTGAGAATCGTTTCATGTGCTGACGGACCATTTTCACATCTTCTTTGGATTAATGTCTAGACTCTTTGCTCATTTTTAAATTGGGTTGTCTTTTCGTTGCTGAATTTTTAGAGTTTTTTTTTTTTTTTTTTTTTTTTTTTAAAGATGGAATCTCACTTTGTCACCCAGGCTGGAAGGCAGTGGCATGAATCTCAGCTCACTGCAACCTCCATGTCCTGGGTTCAAGCGATTCTCCTGCCTCAGCCTTCTGAGTAGCTGGGATTATAGGCATGTGTCACCATGCCTGGCTAATTTTTGTATTTTTAGTAGAGACGGGGTTTCGCCATATTGGTTAGGCTGATCTCGAACTCTTGACCTTGTGGTCTGCCCTCCTTGGCCTCTCAAAGTGCTGATATTACAAGCCTGAGCCGCCGCACCTGGCCTGAGAGTTCTTTATCTAGTCAGATACAAGTCCTTTGTAAGATAAATAATTTGGAAATATTTTCTATTTCACAGGTTCTCTTTTCACTTTCTTGATATATCCATTGAAGAACAAAAAATATTTAACTGATGAAGTCCAATTTCCCTATTTTTCCTTTTGTCGCTTGTGTTTTTGGTATAGTATCTGAGAAACTATTGCCAAATCCAAGGTCATAAAGATTTAATCCTGTTTTATTTTAAGAGTTTTATAGGTTGAGCCCTTACATTTAAGTCTATGATCAATTTGAATTAATTGTTGTATATTGTATAAGTAGAGATCCAATTCATTATTTTGCATGAAAATATCTAGTGGTCCCAGCAACATTTGTTGAAAAGATTATTTTTTCCCATATAATTCCCTTTTTATTCTTGTCAAAAATCATCTGACCATAATGTATTAGCTGATTTCTGAGTTCTTAATTCTATTCCATTGATCTATATGTCTATTCTTAAGCCCATACCATAGGGCCTTGATTACTATAGTTTTGTAATACATTTTGAAATTAAAGGGAGTCTTCCAACTTTGCTCTTGCTTTTCAAGATTGTTTGACTATTGTGGTTCTCTTGCATTTTATTTGAATATTAGAACCATCTTGTCATTTTTGTGAGAATTTCAGCTAGGATTTTGACAGAGACTGAACTGAATGCATAAGCCAACTTGGGGAGTATTGCCATCTTACCATTATTAAGTCTTACCATCTTACCATTATTCCAGTCTATGAATACAGGATGTTTTTTCATTTATTTAGGTTCTCTTTAACTTCTTTCAACAATGTTTTTGCAGTTTTTGGTGTATAAATCTTGCACTTCTTTTGTTACATTTGTTCCCGAATGTTTTATTCTTTTTGATGCTACTGTAAATGTAATTGTTTTCTTAAATTTTCAGATTGTTAAATGATAGTTCATATAACCACAACTGATTGTTACATTTTGATCTTGCATCCTGCAAATTTGCTGACTTATTAGCTCTAATTTTTGTGTGTGTACTGCTTAGAATATTCTACATACAGTATGATGTCATCTGAATATATAGTTCTACCTTTCCAGTATGGAAGCCTTTCATTTCTTTTTCTTGCCTTTGCCCTGGCTAGAACCTTCCGTTTAATACTGAACAGAAGTAATGAGAGTGGACATCCCTGTTTTGTTCCTAACGTTAGGGAGAAAGCAGTCAGTCTTTCACTATTAAGTATGATGTTAGTTATGGGTTTTTTTTTTTTTTTTTAACAGATGCAGTTTATCAGATTGAGGAAGTTTCCTTCTATTACTAGTTGATTAAGTGTTGTTTCGTCAAAGGGTGGTGAATATTGTCAAATGTTTTTCTGTGTCTGTTGAGATGGTCACATGTTTTTTTCTCCTTCATTCTATTAATATGGATTATTATATTGAGTGATATTAAACCAAGCTTGGAATCCTAAGATAAATTCCACTTGGTCATGGTGTATAATCCTTTTTATGTGTTACTAAATTTGGTTTGCTAGTATCTTGTTGAGATTTTGCATCTATATTTGAAAGAGATATTGGTCTATAGTTTTCCTGTGATATCTTTCTCTGGTTTTGGCTTTAGGGTAGTACTGGTTTCATAGACTGGATTGGGAAGCGTTCTTCCCTATTTCATTTTTTGGAAGAGTTTGTGAAGTTGATGCCAACACTTCTTTAAATGTTTGGTGGAGCTCACCCGTGAAACTATCTGAGCCTGGCTTTTCTTTTCTTTTCTTTTTTGAGATGGAGGCTTGCTCTGTTCCCCAGGCTGGAGTGCAGTGGTGCGATCTCAGCTCACTGCAACCTCTGCCTCTGGGTTCAAGCGATTCTCCTGCCTCAGCCTCCCGAGTAGCTGGGACTACAGGCACATGCCACCATGCCTGGCTAATTTTTTGTACTTTTAGTAGAGATGGGGTTTCACCATGTTAGCCAGGATGGTCTCAATCTCCTGACCTTGTGATCCACCCACCTTGGCCTCCCAAAGTGTTGGGGTTACAGGCGTGAGCCATTGTATCTGGCCTGGGCCTGGCTTTTCTTTGTGGGGATTTATTTATTTATTTATTACTAATTCTCTCCACTTATTGTAAGTCTATTCAGATTTTCTATTTCTCCTTGAGTCAGTTTAGATAGTTTGTGTCTTCCTAGGGCTTTATCCATTTCATCTACGTTATTGAACTTGTTGGTGCAAATTGTTCACAGTATTCTCCTATAATCTTTTTTTTATTTCTATAAGGTTGGCAGAGATGTTCCTCTTTCATTCCTGATCTTGGTAATTTGAGCCTTCTCCTTTTTAAGGTCATGCTAACTGAAGGTTTGTCAACAAAAATCGTTGGTTTTTTCAAAGAACTAAATTTTGATTTCACTGATTTTCCCTACTGCATTTGTATTCTCTATTTTATTTATTTCTGCTCTAATTTTTGTTATTTCCTTCCTTCTACTTGCTTTTGATTTAGTCTATTCTTTTTCTAGTTTCTTAAGGTGGATGTTTAGGTTATTCATTTGAGATCTTCCTTCTTTCTAATATAGGCGGCTGCTGCTATGAATTTTACTCTAGCTGTATCCCTTAAGGTTTAGCATGTTGTGTTTTTGTTTTAATAATTTGAATTATTAAACAATTCTAATTTCTTTTGTGATTTCGTCTTCAACCCATTGGTTATTTAATAGTGTGCTGTTTAATTTCTATTTACTTGTTCATTTCCCCAATTTTTTTTGTTATTGATTTCTAATTTCTTTCCATTGTGGTCACAGAATATATTTTGTGTGATTTCCATCCTTTTAAATTTATGGAGGCTTGTTTTATGGTCAAACATAAAATCTAAACACATAAGGATAAAAACCCCAACTCTACATCTCAAAACACAGAAACAAGGTAAAAAGACAAATGGGGACTTGGAAAAAAAATTTTTGCAACTTAGACAAAGGGTTAATATGATGAAACAGACATGCTATCTTTAATTGCTGGAGAGAGTGGAAAATGGTACAACTCATTGGGAGGGAAATTTACCAGTATCTAGCAAAATTACATCCTTTACATTATCTCCATGCATTCATAAGTCACAATTGAATGGTGGAGACAAAACCCCCAAGGAGGTGTCCCATCTCCATGCCTCTGTCTCCTCCTTTACCATAAGGCAAACCCAAGTGCACCTTCCCAGTGCAGGTGCAGGGCAGGCAGGGAAGGGTGCCAAGGGGCCTAGATGTCTGCATTGGAAGGGGCAGACAGAAACACATATACATAATAAGACAGGCTGGCTTTGGGGGAAACATCTGGGGCCTTTCTTGAGAGAATGCAATTTAAGACTGACAACTGAGACTGTATTCTGAGCTTTTGGGGAAGAGCTGGGCAAAGGAGTTTAGGAGCCTGGCTGTGTGCTTTCAATGGAATTCTCTGTGGATACCTTGTCAAGCTACTGTCTTAAAGACTTCAGCTGCTTATTGATTTTAAGATTCCAGGCTAGAGTTTCCTTTGAATACATCACTGTGCAGACAAAGGTCATGGGACAGCTCACGTCTCCCCAGATTTCACATAAATATTCATTTTTCCTCCTCTTCTTTTTTAACAAATGGAGTATATGATATGTTCTGCACCTTGCTTTTCCTGCTTAAAAGTTCTTCCGCATAGGTCCATGGAGATCTAGCGCATTCTTCTTCATGGTAGCTTCCTGTTCTCATGGATGAACATTTAGGCCATTTCCAGTTCCTTCTTAGTCTCTGCAATGCTGCCATAAACATCCTGAGAAATGCATATGCATTTCTGCCCACGTAAGAACTATAAAATCTCCAGCAGCGGAACGAGCAGAGGATATACTCCGTCCGAATTTTTATAAATATTGCCAATTTCCATTCAATAAGCTCTTTTCAAGATAGCCTCAATTATTAACTCTCTCAATATTGAGTTAAAATATTGAGAATAAAAAATATATATAAAGTAGAAAAAAAAGATAGTCTTACTAAGTTAAATAATATCAAACTTTCTGATTTTTCCAACCTGTAAAGCAGAATAACATATCTCATAATTGGTTTTCATTTGCATTTCTTTCAGGAGGAATGGGCACAGTGTATTTTCTATGTTTATCAATTGTTTCTATTTTTTTGTAGGAACTAAAGTAAACTGTCTAATTCTGTTTTTTTGGTTTGATTTGAAAATTGGAATGTTCTGTTCCTCATTGATTTGCTAGTGCTCTTTGCAAAGGAAGGAAAATAGCTCTTTGGAGTCTATCTGAAAATAGTTTTCTACCTATTTGTTGATGGGCACTTAAGGAGGACTTTGCTACAGAGTATTTTTAATTGATATGTAGTTGAATATTCATTCAATGTCGCCTAAACATATGATGTCTAAGTTTTGTGCTGTGCTTAGAAAAATGTCCTTCTTTACTCCAAAACTCTTTAGTTTCATCCTTTTCCTAGACTTTTAGTAGTGTTGATTTTTATGCTTAAATATTTAATTTATCTGTAACTGATTCTGGAGTGGGAGTGAGAAAGCAATATGCTACCCCTATGCTATTCCCAAGTAAACCTCTCCTGTACTCATTTAAATTCTAACTAGCAAGGCTAAAGCAATGTGCATTTTGGCCTATTTTCCCATTGCCACTCTGTTCCATTGCTTTCTCTGCACATTCCCTCTCTAGTCCCCAACCCCAGTCATTACTGTGGCATTGGAATAAATTTTAGCATACATACTCTGCAACCCGTCCCCTCTCCTCCTCTCACCCCATCCCCTCCCCACCTGAACTTTCCTGGCTATTTTCATAGGTTTATTTCTCTGGGTACAATGTATTATAGTTTTTTCATGTTCCAAACAGCAATCCTATTTGTATTTTAATTGAGAATGCATTACATGACAGGATCTATTTGTGGAGAATAGGTATATTTACAATATTAAGTCTTCCTACACAAGAAGATGAAATGTTATTTTTTTACTCAAATATCCCTTATATGCAGAGTTTAAAGTTTTCTTCAGGTAGGCTTGATATATTTATCACTATTTTTCCTAGATATTTTATATTTGACATGTTCCTTTACTAAGTAAGATAAGAAGGTAGAGCATTTCCTCTATAACACCTCTGAATGTTCAAAGTTTTCATTTCCGTTTTCTCTATTCTTAGATAGATCTTGACAGGGCATCTAATTATGGGTTAACAACCAGCAGATACCATGCCAACACTAACAGTGCCTAGAAATTGATAAGGAAAATCAGAGTTTCTCAAAAATCGAATAATAAAGAATATAAAGGCCAGCACAGTGGCTCATGCCTGTAATACCAGCACTTTGGGAAGCCGAGATAGGTGGATCACCGGAAGTCAGGAATTCAAGACCAGCCTGGCCAACATGGGGAAACCCCATTTATTCTAAAACTACAAAAATTAGCCAGGCATGGTAGTAGTGGATGCCTGTAATCTGAGCTACTCGGGAGGCTGAGGTAGGAGAATCATTTGAACCCGGGAGGTGGAGGTTGCAGTGAGCTGAGATTGTGCCATTGCACTCCAGCCTGAGTGAAAGAGCAAGACTCGGTCTCAAAATAAATAAATAAATAAATAAATAAAATAGTTATTTAAAAAGCAAATATAACTACCTCTTACACATGCTAAAACATGCTTAGCTATACTCATCATCAGAGAAGTACATATTCAAACTAGACTGGGACACCATTTTTCACATAACAGACTAGGAAAAAGCAAACATTTGGTAATAAATGCTTGTCAGCCACTGGGAAACAGAGAAGCACACACGTTTTCAGGGATGGGGCATAAACAGGAAAAAGTCTCCTGAAGGGCTATAAGACAACATTTGTCAGATTTTTAGAAGCCTATGTCCTTTGACCCATCAGTTTGAGAATGTATTGTACAGATATGCTTCTATACGTGGGAAAAGACATCTGGCATTATTTGTTACAGCACATATTAGGAATCAACCAAATGCCCCTGAAAAGGACACTGCCTATATAATTGAGTTTCAGCCATGTCACAGAATACTATGCAGTTGTCTAAAAGAATGCCAATGACGTCCTTAATGTGTGAAACAAACAGGCAAGGTACAGAACAGCATCTGCGATCAGTTACATTTTATGTAAAAGAGGGGAAAAAGTTAGACTGTATCTTTGTTTTGCTTGTTTATATATCAGAAAATTCTGGAAGGATGTAAGGATCTCAGAACGGTAGATTGACATGATTTTTGAACCATATGACTGTGTGACATTTTCAAACAACTAAAGTTTTAAAGTATTGGCAAGAGAAAAAATATGAGGTCATGTTTTCTTCCTTTTCCTCTGCATGTCTTTAGGCTGAGATATACACCCTCAAGTTCAAACAACAGAAATTGACTCCAGCTGATTTGTCTCAATACTGGGACTGCCATCTGCCTTCCAAATCCAAAAGCAAGCACAAAAAATAGAAGCAAAAAAGCCAGGACCAGGAGTCCTCCGTAGCTGCTAGAATTGGAGGCTGGTGTATATCACGTGAGGATTTGAGGTGAACCCAGCGCGTGATGACAGTGTCGCCATGAAAGCTTAAAGAAAATGCCACAAACCCTTCCTTGTAAAAGATCATGCTTAATAGAAGTGAACGCCTGCCTACCCCGCCCCTTTGACCTAAGATACAAACTCAGAAGATTCTCAGTCTGCAGCAAGAGTTAACATTCCCTGGGCGCTGCACTGCTCTGCAGCTGGGTTTTTGGTGCATGGCTGAGTTGGATCAATGCTGGGCTGTGGGTGTCGCATTCGCAGCTCTTTTCCTGGACGGAGAAACCCACTTGTGTACAGTGCAAACTTCTTCCATTTAGTAAAACTCTGGTTGGACAACAATAGGTCTCCCCCTTTTTTTCATGAGCAATATTCTGATATTAAAGCAAGACGCTCCATGATTCCATGACCCAAACCTCACTAACAGCTACCCCTTCATGATTCTTCTCTGACCTGTGTTCAAGGCGTTCACTATGAACGGCCGGAAGCTGAACATTTAAAAGATACAATCACTTGCAAACAAATGATCACAAAAAGGCCAAGAACTGGAGAAGGAACTAAGCTTATTTTTAGCTAAGAAAACAACAAAAAAAGAACCAAGCAAATGTCTAAGATTCAATTCAGTAAAATAAGTTTCTGATAGCTTATCTTTGTAACTTCCTAAAGCTGCTGCTTGTTTATTTAAATTTTTAGAAATCATGATGGCAATAACAACAAAGACAGAAATCTGTTGTTTTGTGGAAATTTGGGGGAGAAAAAGAGAGTAGAAACATTATTTTGTAAAGGCTGTAAGTCAGTATTCAAAGCAAACACTTATTTATTTAACCCCATCAGGTACTATTATTATCTCCACTTACAGATAAGAAAGAAATCCCCAGAGATTCAGTGACTTGACCAAGGGAGAGGGCAGAATTCCCACTCTAAATCACTCAATTAACTTTTAGTAAAAAGGGCAGGAAGCAATGACTCAGCAAGCTTTTACACTCCCTTGGAGCAAAACAGAAAGATTAAAATTATACTTGAAGGAAAGGCAGGTCATCTTATCCCAATTAGAAGAAGGGGAAATAATTCGCTTTACATAGACTGTTGCCTTAGGCCTAGAAGTCCTTATATAAGATCCCAATTTGGAACATACCAAGACAGTTTGTGCATGTTTTTATTAAGTCACTTCTGAGTTATTCTGGGAAAACCCAGGAAAAAGCACCTTCCACACTTGTTGAAAAGGAATGGCCAGCACCACAGGTCGATCAGTAGGCACAGGTGGATGGAGAACCCTGGGAGTCGTAGTCCAGCATGGACCCGGAAGCTCTCTCTGGGCAAGAGCACACCCCACCCACCCACTATGAGCAGAGAGCCCCCATGACTTCCCAGGACTACTACCCACAGAACCAGAGGGGGACTCTGGGCACCACACCACCAGCCCTGTTTACTCCATGAATTTTAGAACTTCACACTTGACCACTTTTCTTCAGTGAGACATGCAGGTTTTGTAATTTGGAAAAAAGAAAAAAAAAGCATTCTGAAGATGAAGCAAGGAAAGATTTGAACTTTAATTCAAACATTTTTATTTAAAATGTTAATTTAAAAGCTTTAATTTTGATGATTAGATTTGAGGGTCATCACGTTTCAGCTGTACACACATTTGAATATGAAGACTGGCCACATTTTAAATTCATGGCTTTTATAACTTCTAGCTTAGAGCCAAAAAAAAAAGCCAGATTTCCATTTTGTAAGGACCCTGCTTTCTTTTTTAAATTATTGTAACATTATTATCATTTTCACTAATAGAAATGGAGTCCAGCTGAGGCTACATAATTTGTCCAACAGAGAAAGAGAAAAAAAAAAAAGGCCATTTTTTGAGGATTCACCTAGCATGTGCACTTGGCATGGTGCTAAGCATTCCAGAAACAGATTCTAACCATGCCCTGTTACAGATAGGACTAGCTGCGGAAGCATCAGGATTTGAACCTGGTTCCTTCTGACTACAAAGCCCAGGATCTTGATAATCTCATTCAGTGTTTCCTGCAAGCTCACAACTTGGAGATGCCCAGGAGACACTGGAAGATGAGATCAAGACAGCAGGCCGAGCCCGGCTGTAGCCACCACCTTCTGCTCCAAATCCTTAGAAATTATTAAAAATATCAACAAGCCTTATTAGCATGGGAGAAGAAGTGACCTAAGAAGATTGGAATCCACTGTGCATGAGGTGGAGAAGGCTTGGGAGTGCTCCGGGGATGCCAGGGAGCATGGGAAACAAGAGGGCCCCGGGTGACCAGCAGGGAACTGGAAGGAGTGGGGAGCCACAGTGGGCAGACTCCTGTGATCAGACCCATCTCCAGCTTGTGCCAGGTAGCCTGGGGCTGATGGGTCTACCCTCGATGTAGGCTACAGAGGAAGTGTGGTACACAACTCCCAGGAGACACATGGAGCCCCCTACCTGGAAGGCACACTCTGGATGTCCCTGCCAAGGCAGCCTGTGGCAGTTCCCTGGCTCTCCCCTTCAAAGCCTATTGTGACAAATGCTGGGTTCACAAACAGCCACAGGGAATCCCAAGTAGAACAGTCAGCATCCACCAGCCACCTGCAAACACTTCAGGAAGAGCAGCACCATGAAGAGAAGCACCAAACTCCACTGTCCAAGCCCAAGCAAGCCACAGATCGGCAGGAAGAGACATCCTACCTTCACCTTCCCCCCACTCCACACACACACTCTCCCATGTGTGCACAGACACAGATACACAAAGACACACACAGATACACATACAAACACACAGGCACACACACAGATACACAAAGACATACACAGATACACATACAGACACACAAACACACAGGCACACAGATACACAAAGACACACACAGACACAGACACACACAGAGACACATACACACACACACAGACACTGACATACAGACACACAGACACACACACATGCACAAAGACACACACAGACATATACATAAATACACACAGACACACACACACACCAAGAGATATACATACAGACATACACACAAACACACAGACACACACATACACAGAAAATAAGCTAGTATTATGTTCCCTATTTATGTAGCCAAGGGCACAGTGTCATTGGAAGCAGGCTGACCACCTAGGGCAGAAGCTATGTCGTATTTCCCACCGTCCCCCTTGGGCCTCAGAGTCCCCAGGAGGAAGTGAGCAGCTGATAGTGACAGTGTCTGTGCAAGGCAGGGTCTAGCCAGGTCAGAGAGCTGCATCTTGCTGTATCCTTGTATTACTGCTCAGGGGAAACCTACGCAAATCACACAGTCACCGAGATAAGTGAGCTTTAGGCTCTCCTGGTTCACAATACAACTTGGTATTAGCAACTGTTTATCCTTATCCTAGAGGAAAAGACCGAATCTCTGTCTCCAGCTTTCCAGCACCTCCGGGGCCCTTCTTTATGCAGAATTCATGTTTGTAGAGCAAGAATGAACTCAGAATAAATATAACCGATGTCTTGGAAAGAAACAGGAGGATGCAGCATCCACAAACAAGAATCAACTAAAACTTGTGGAAATTAAAACGAGAAGTGCTGCACTGTGAAGTGCAGTGGGTGAGCTGCAGAGCCGAGTGGACACTGCTGAAGGGCAAATCAGGAATTTGGAAGACCACGCCGAGGGTGCGGCACCAAAAGACAAGGAGGCCGGGAGTAGAGATAAAAGAGTGAGAGACGTTGAAGAAATTTCTTGAAGTTTTTCAAAATGTGTCTAATGAGAATTTCAGAAGCATATACTTAAATAAGAGTAATTCTCAAGTTGCAAAAATATGTCCTCAGAAGTGACAGGATCCTAGTCAAGAAGTTGAAAGAAAGGAGGAGTAAATTTGGAAAAAAGAAGAATAAGAGAGAGAGCGCGAGCAGGACATGTGAGAACACACAAGCAATATGTGGAACAAGGAGACAAAACTACATTCAAGAATTTAAAATCATAACGTCATCACCAAAGGACACAGGGCTTCTTGGAGAAACTGCATTGTGCATCAGGGCAGGATATGGACAACCTGGCTTTGGACGTCTTGTCACATCAGAAAGCAAGGAAGTTATCAAAGACTCCTGGGGTCATGCCAACAAATAGAGGAACCTACTCAGGGGGCCTACTGGCAAAAGAGGAACAGCTTTAGCATCAGGAATAAAATAAGTTAAAATCCATGAGTTCATAATGATACTAAGGGAAAAAACCCACCTTCATTAGCTACCTTCAAAAGGTGCCAGGAAATTGACTTATTTTCAGGAGAATGAGTAAGAGAAAACTAAGAGAAAAAAACCCAACCATTTGTCCTGACTTTGCTTTACAAACTGTAACTCAAGGTACCACAGAGTTGATGGAAGAAATTTCTTCTGTAGAGATGCATTTCAGCTAATAAACGAAGAAGGAAACATAGACTTAAAATAACACAGTTTGCAACCTTGAATTAAATAACTGATCTATGCAACCATCAATGACTGATAAAACTGTGTGTGAAAAGTCGAAAAACCACTAGAACCTTTATAATGAATGATCGTGCTGACACCAGCAGAAATCACTGAAACACTCTGAGCAACAGAGAGAGAGAATTAGACATTCTGTGACTAAGTGAGGCAGGAGAAGCATACACCATCTATTGGGCATTTTTGCCAAAACATCTCACTAAATCTAATCGAGCCTCTGCACCTACAAAAACACAGGGAAGACAGGAACATGTCAGGCCACACATAGGGATGCCATTGTCAAAATCCAGACTGTGGAGAACTGCAAAGGACAGTGTGGTTTTATCAACAATGAAACTGCAAGGAAAAAGAAATTGAGAGAGAAAAATAGAAATTAGGAGACTTAGGAACTGTACTGCCCCAGTAGCATGCAGGGGCACGGACTCAACAAACCTGATTCAAATAAACCAATGACAAAACCAAGTTAAGAGAGAATCCAGGACATTTGAACACTGACTAGCTATTTAATATTTTGACTTTGTAAATTTACTTTTGCTATTTATTTTTATTTATTTGAAATGGAGTTTCGCTCTTGTTGCCCAGACTGGAGTGCAGTGTCACGATCTGGGCTCACTGCAACCTCCGCCTCCCAAGTAGCTGGGATTATAGGCGCCCACCACAATGCCTGGCTAATTTTTTGTATTTTTAGTAGAGACAGGGTTTTGCCATGTTGGCCAGGTTTATCTCAAACTCGTGACCTCAGGTGATCTGCCCACCTCAGTGTCCCAAAGTTCTGGGGTTACAGGCATGAGCCACCACACCAGGCGCTGTCCAGCCAAGGGTCCAGCCTGGGTCTCCCCTCGCAGAAGCCTAGCCTGTCAATTGCATGCTATTGTGGGCATAGATTTTTAAACATACATTTTTAAACATACATTTTAAATGTATTTTTAAACATACATTTTAAAATAGATTTTTAAACATACATTTTAAAATGCATGTTAAATGTATTTTGTTTTTTCTTTTTTAGATTTCTTAAGGTACAAGTATGGAATTGGGTTCTAAAGCATCTGCAAAGAGAGGGAAGAGGATTTACATGGACAGAGATGGACTATGTCAGGGAAGGAGGGAAGATGGGGACAGGTGTGTTACCTGCATGGGAGGAATAAGTTCAAGTGTACCAGAGCACTGAAGGGGGAACAGAGTTAACAATAGTTTGTGGTCTATTTTCAAAAAGCTAGAAGAGTGGCTCTTGCATGTTCCCAACACAAAGAAATGATAAATGTTTGAGATAAAGGATATGCTAATTATCCTGATTTGATAATTACACATTGTATACATGTATCCAAATAGCACTGTGTATTTCATAAATAAGCACAATTATTACATGTCAACTAAAAACAAGAGGGTAAAAAAACAAAAGGTTGGCCATGTGTGATAATTACTGAAATTGGGTAATGGGTACAAAGGGGGTCCATTTTAATATTCTCTCTACTTTTGTACTGTGTTCAAAACTTTCTGTAAAAAAAAAAAAAAATTTTAAGTGGCCAGGTGCAGTGGCTGATACCTGTAAACCTGGCACTTTGGGAGGCAGAGGCGAGTGGATCGCTTGATCTCAGGAGTTCGAGACCAGCCTGGGCAACATGGTGAAACCCCATCTCTACAAAAAAAAAAAAAAAAAAAAAAAAAAAAATTAGCCAGGCATGGAGGTGTGCACCTGTAGTCCCACCTACTGAGAAGGATGGGGTAGGAGGATCGCTTAATCCCAGGCTGTCCAGGCTGTAGTGAGCCCAGATGTTGCCACTGCACTCTTGCTTGGGTGACAGAGTGAGACCCTGTCTTTAAGTAAGTAAATAAATACAAATTTTAAAAAAGGAAATCTAAGGTAAAAATATAACATTTTAAAGATCCACATAGCTAAAGTCTTATGAAAAAGGGGAAAAATGCCATTTTGAGTCCATTACTAAAAACTGTGGTTTCTGAGGCCAAAAAAAGGGGGGAAACTAAGTATTAGCCCTGATTCTTTGGAAGAGAGGGCAATTGAAAGACTGAGGTTGAGTGGGGGGCAGGAATGGATACTTTTCATTGTATTTCCTGTTGTACTTTTAAATTGTGTGTAAGTATATGTTAAAAATGAGTAAGATAGTTTAAAAATACATTGTAAAATCCTGAATCACTATGAACTTCATATTAAAACTTCAAAAATTTAGATTAAATGTAACTATCTAAAAAATGTATTGCATAAAATAACTCAAGAATAAACAGAACATTTAAATAAACCTATAACCTTTAAAGACAGAGAATCAATAGTAAGACATCTACCCATTAAAAAGCACCAGGCCTATATGGTTTTATAGGCAAAGTGATGTATCCCGCTTCTTAGAAAATCTTGTACACATTTATATTATCAAACTTAATCTTGGTTGAAAAAGCAAGCTACAAAAAGATTGGCACAGTATGAAAATATTTAATCCAACATTTTTAGTATGGAAACTGTTCTGACAGGAGTAGGATTGACAAAACAGGACTCTGGATGCCCCGTCCCCACCACAGCTGGACAATGAACCAGCTGAGAGAGATGCCCCCTTCTCCCAGATGAAGTGATAGCACCCAAGCTCAGTTTTCCATGGGTCTACAGCTTCATCATTGAGGACTGAACATCCCACAGACCCCGAGTTGTCCCATATAAGCAGCCGGCACCCACAGCTCTCATGCTATTGACAGGCTGGGCTTCTGAGAGGGGAGACCCAGGCTGGACCCTTGGCTGGAGTAGAACCAGCTCCATCCAGCCCTGTCTAGTGGATGACCTGGCATACTTTCCTTCCATACATGCCATGCCATCCTGCAGATTCAGGAGTTGTGATTTTCTCTCTCTTAATGAAGCCTATTCCCTAACCTCAGTGGATGACGGTGTGGAGTTCATGCCAACCCTTGCACAACAGGGGGTAGCCCAGAGGAGGCACACCTGGCAAGGCAGAAGCAATATCATATATTTATGGACACACACACACACACACACACACAGCCATAAAAGGTTTATACTAACTTCAGAATCATGTCTACTCCTGGAGCTCAAGGAGAGCAGTGATCAGGGAGAGATTCAAAAGGGTTCTGGCTATATCTGTCAGGTTTGACTTCTTAATTTTTTTGAAGCAAAAATGTCAAAAGATTAATGTTGGTAAAATCTGAGTGATGGGTACATTTTTGATCCCTCCTTCCTTTACTCCTCACTCATCTAGCCCATATCAAAGCCTTCTCCTCTCACCAGGAGGTGGAGTCTATTTCCTGACCTGGACTAAATCTGGACTAGGCTTTGACTCGTTTTGACCCACAGGTGGTGGCAGAAGGGATGCTGTGCCAGGGCTAAGCCCATACCTCAGGAGGCCTAGGAGCTTCTGCTGCTGAACTCCAGGAATTTGACAGTAGGCTGTAAGAAGCTTGGGCTAGATGTGGGGTGGATGAGAAAGTGTGTGGAAGAGAGGTAAGTCACATCAAGGAGCGTGGAGGGGACAGACACAGGAGTGAAGCAAGAAGAACCATCCGCGGAGCCCTGCCTAGATTCCTGACCAACAGAAACCTGGGAAATGATAATTTGTTGTTCTTTTAAGCCAACAAGTGACAGGGTGGTTTGTGACTCATGTGAAAATACCCACACGAGTCCTGACAGCTTTTTTTTGAAACCTGTCACCAGTGCATTCTCTTCTTCCCACTCCTACCCCACCATCCAGAGCTCGGCCTGGTGCCTTCTCTCCAGGGCTCTGGCAATAGCCTTCTCATTTCCTAAGTAAGGTCATGCTGCTCCTCAGATGTTTCCATCAGCTCTGGAACAAAATCTACACTCCTGCTGTGAAGGCTCACCTCTCCTGTCGCATTTGGTGCTTCTCTCACTGCCCCAACTGCACAGGCCATCGTGTGGTCACTCAAACCTACTGAGCTCATTCCCGCTGCCCCAACTGCACAGGCCATCGTGCGGTCACTCAAACCTACTGAGCTCATTCCTGCTGCCCAGCCTTTGCACTCACTGATGCCTTGCCAGGAGTACCACCCTCCCCAGCTCCTTTACAGGGCTGACCTCCGGACTCCATTCACTTCATTCTGCATAAATGCCACCTCCCCCCAGACGCCTTTCCAGATTTCTGAGCCACAGGAGCGCCCCATGCCTGTCACTCTCCATCACTGCAACCCAGTTGATTTCTGTCATGGCCCTGATCACTCCTAACAGTAGAGTGCATGTTGATTTACTGTTCCCCCTGCTGGACTATAAGCATCATGAGGACATTTTCCTGGCTTCCCAGGGCCCTTACCATAGCAGGCTCTGACACAGCTGGGACTGCATGACTAAGCACAGGATGGAGGGCTGGGCATATCATTCTGTTCTTTTCAGTATGTTCAACAAACACTCTTCTTCCCTGCCTTCCCGTGGCTGCCTCTTTCTGGTCAACTGAGCAGATTTGAGATTCAACATCAAGGTCTGAGCTAATAACAAATAAAAATGGCCACACTGGGCCTCTTTTGTACATGATCTTACGCTCACGTTTCATCAAGCATCACTCTCTGATTTTGTTCTTTCTTCCTTTTTTTTTTTTTTGACAGTTTCTTGCTGTGTCACCCAGGCTGAAGTGCATCTTTGCTCACCGCAACCTCTGCCTCTCAGCTTAAGCAATCCTCCCACCTCAGCCTCCCCCAAGTAGCTGGGACCACGGGTGTGCACCACCACACCTGGCAAATTTTGTTTTTTACTTTTCTTCTTTTAAATTATACTTTAAGCTCTGAGGTACATGTGCAGAATGTGCAGGTTTGCTACATATGTATACACGTGCGATGATGGTTTGCTGCGTTCATCACCCCATCATCTGCATTAGGTATTTCTCCTAACACTGTCCCTTCCCTATTCTTCCACCCCCTGCCATTCCTTCCCTAGCTCCCCACCCCGACAAGCCCCAGTGTGTAATGTTCCCCTCCCTGTGTCCATGTGTTCTCATTGTTCAACACCCACTTATGAGTGAGAACATGCGGTGTTTGGTTTTCTGTTCTTGTGTCAGTTTGCTGAGAATGATGGCTTCCAGCTTTATCCATGTCCCTGCAAAGGACATGAATTCATCCTTTTTTATGGCTGCATAGTATTCCATGATGTATATGTGCCATCTCTCCTGTGCTTTTTGGAGACAGGGTTTCGCCAGGTTGCCCAGGCTGGTCTCAAACGCCTGAGCTCAAGCCATGCACTTGTCTTGGCCTCCCAGAGTGCTGGGATTACAGGTGCAAGCTACGTTGCTCAGTCCTCTTGTTCTCTGCTGTCTATTTTTCCTGCTACATTTGGAGGCCATGTGAGAGCAGAGGCCACACTCCTGTGTCCTCAGCATCTGGAATAGTGTCCTCCACAAACGGATGCATAAGAATCGTTGAAACAGCCATGGTGAATTAATAAAGATAAACACAAAGCCAGGCCTTAGAAGAAATGTAGAGAATGCAGAGGCCATTAAAAAGAACTTCAAAAATAAGTGCCGATGAAAAATATTTTTCTGCCAGCATTTTCACTGTCTTAGTATCCCAGGAAGTTGCTTTCTATGTAATTGATGAACATTCTTGGTCTGCAAAGTCAGCTTTGATTGTAAATTTCTCTAATAATGCTTTGAATCATATAATTATTGATTTGTCTAGAATTCACTGTAAAATGTTGGTTTCAATACATGATTTTGATATTTTAATAAATAAATAAAAATTAACTGAGAAGACTGACACCAAAATAAAATAAAATAAATGGTAATTAGGATCCATTGGGAAATTCGGGAAAATACTGCATACATAACACAGGAACACAATACTATGTAAATAAAAAGAACAGGAAAGAAATTTGGAAATTGAGATTGAGTTCCAAAATGAAATGTTCAATAGAGAGGTTAGAAGATAAAGTCAAACAAATCTTTTTTTTCGAGACCTAGTCTGGCTCTGTTGCCCAGGCTGGAGTGCGGTGGCATGATCTTGGCTCACTGCAACCTCTGCCTCCCGGGTTCAAGCAATTCTCATGCTTCAGCCTCCCGAGTAGCTGGGACTACAGGTGTGCAGCACCATGCCTGGGTAATTTTTGTATTTTTAGTAGCGATGGGGTTTCGCCATGTTGGCCAGGCTGGTCTGGAACTCCAGACCTCAAGCAATCCACCCACCTCAGCCTCCCAAAGTGCTGGGATTACCAGTGCGAGTCACCGAACCTGGCCAAAAGTTTATAAACATTAAGAAAAAGAGGAAGCGTTGGAAAATGTGAGTGAAAAGATAAGCAGCATGTATCTTAATTAATAGGAGTCTCAGAAAAACAAAACAAAAGCAAAAGCAGAAGAGAAAAATATCATCAAAGAAAATACAAGAAATGTCCCATGCCTGAAAGGGATACATGCGTGGCCTACCCAGTGCCAAGCAGCAGGAATGGAAGAGGGCTCTCACCCAGGGCTTACGTTGGAAGAGTTTGGAAGACCAAGCACACAGGGAAGATTCTCAAAGCTTGTGAAAAGGAAAACCAGGTCACCCACAGAGCAGTGAGAATGAAACCAAATCAGAGGACAAGAGAGTTCCAAAGGCAGAGGATTCCAACTGATATTGCGGGAGCGGGCAAGTTAAGGATGCCCTCAGGAATGCGGAGTCTCTTGCGTGAGCCTCCCATGGGCCCTTTCTTAGGGATTTCTTAGGCATTCCGGTTAAATAAGGTGCAAAGTAAGAGTTCCAGATAGGAGGCGGGAGGCGGATGGAGGTAGCAGGGAAGGGGGTGGTGATGCTCATTTCCAGGGCCTCACAGGATACTGAATCTCTGCGCACTCGTCATCGCAAGGGGAACATATCATTTAAAGTCACAAATGCAACCTAGGGAGCAGTCAGCCCCAACAGAATGAAATGCAGAGGAAGCAGCAGATAGATGAGGTTGAAAATGGAAGGAAATATTCATTTCTCATGGCAGGAAGTCAACAGACACTGTTTCAACAAATGAGCAACAGAGAGGTGCAGGCATCTTCTTTACATCGAGAAATGGTAATTACCTGAAGAACTAAAACCAGAAACAGGAAATAAGGACTCTTTTGGGAGGTGACACTGGGGCAGGGCTTTGTTGCTCTTCCTATATTATAGTCCCTTCTGTCTGACAGCCTTCATTAACCAGGGGTGTGCATTCCTTTGATAATTTGTAATGTGCTTATTCTGTGATCCTGCAATTCTGCTGGGGCATACACAGTAACGTTCAACTCTTAGAAGCAAAAGGTAGAAAGAATCTAAAGATACTTTAATAAGAGATTGACGAAACGTGGTTGTATTCACACCAAATGTGGTGCATATAGAGGGAACTCTGAGACATACTCGGAGAAAAAAGTTGCACAATAGTATGTACAACTGAGTATGTATGTAAAACCAGAAATAAACACAAAGAGAACCATGCATGTGCTTTAGAAGAGGTTAGGAAGAAAACACACTCAGGCTGGGAGCAGTGGCTCATACCTGTAATACCAACACTTTGGGAGGCCAAGGTGGGTGGATTGCCTGAGGTCAGGAGTTCCAGACCAGCCTGGACAACATGGCGAACCCCCATCTCTTCTAAAAATACAAAAATTTGCTGGATGTGGTAGTACACACCTGTAATCCCAGCTACTCAGGAGGCTGGGGCAGGAGAATTGCTTGAACCTGGGAGGCGGAGGTTGCAGCGAGCCGAGATCGTGCCATTGCACTCCAGCCTGGGTGACAAGAGTGAAACTCCATCTCAAAACAAAACAAAAAAAAAAACAGACAAAAAAGAAAACACACTCAGCTAACAGTGATTATCCATGGGCATGATGGACAGGGGGCAAAGAAGAACAGTGGCTTTCTCCTTATCATTTCAATCCATGATGCGAACTGTGGAATTCCATATACATAACTTTTTCCTTAACCTTTAGGGAGGAGTCAGGTGCCAGGAGCATGCTCGTAGCCCACTGTCAGGCAGGGGCTCTTTGCCTGTTGCTTATGTTTGAACCCAGGGATGCTGATGATGTTCACACAGAGACTGGGGTGACTGCCCACTGGAGTCATTTGAGCCTGGAATCTGGGGTGGGGGCAGAATGACTAGAGGAGCCCTATCTCTGCCACCCCTACCCAGCCCCACCAGCAGAGTGAGGCCCCGAACGCTCCATCTCTAACCCCTGCAGGTGTGGGCCACCTGTGACCACCCATTTGTCTCTCAGAGTTCACATAGCAGTGTCAAGTCCAAACTGAGCTGCTAACAGGAACTTCAGAGAGCCATTCTTGTTCATTTACATTCCATTTCTAACCTCAAATTTGCATCGTAACATGGTTCCATATTTAAAATTATAGTATACCATTTTCTATGCCTTTAAATATCTCTAAGTCACTGAAAAGTTCAAAGTGTCATGAAGATTATTTTTGTTCTTGGTTCTCCTGAAATGACCAGGTAGGTGATTTTCAGCCAACACTTGACCGCATGCCCCACCTCCTGGGTGCTGGACGTTGAATGGGGGATGAGAGGCGGTAGCCAGGCACAACCCTAGCAGCATGAGCAAAATGAGCTGCAAAAGGAGCTCCTAAAAAGTCCTTTACAGTTGAAAATATGACTTCTGATTAATGTGTGCTTCTTTGCACAGCACGGGGGTGATGAGCTCAGGGGGGATTCTATTGCTTGAGATGTGTGTTTCTGTTTGATTTTTTTCCTTTTCTTCTTTATGACAAATGTCACCCAATAAATAGCAAGATGGTTAAGTGGAATCTGGACAAACCGAACCCAAGGGTGGCTGGGATAGTGAAGGGACTCAGAATTGGGACTTCCAAAGATTAATAGTAGCTCCTTATTTTCATTCATCCAAGTTCCCCAAAATGTGTGTGCAGTTCACGCACTCAAGCTTAGACTTACATGGCATTAGGGGTGGTGGGGTGGGAGGGTTCCATTCCCAGAGAACTAAACAATTTCAGAAAAATCGCCAGTGATGGCTCCTTCAATGTCTGGCTCAAGCAAACCAGGAGGAGTGAAAATCCTTGGCCCTCTGCACAGGGTCTGGGGATGCCCACATGAACATCTTCCGGTTCTCAGGCTACTGACCTCTTCATGGGGGTCAGCGCGGACAGCTGGCAAGAAAATCTTCTCTCTTGGTGGCTGAATGCATACCAAGTGATCCTGGGCTGCTCCCTAGCAAGTGCAGAGGCCACCAGATAGGGCTGCCCTGCACACACCACATAAAGGGGGCCAACTCAGGAGCAAGTGTGGGGTGGGGGAGGCCAGGCAGGGGATGAGGACTGGGGCTCCGGTCAGCCACCACCTTCAGGCTCAGGCCACCTAGAATGGGGTGGATCAACAGGGGTGCTCCTGAGAGGCTATCGACAGCAGAGTGGGGAAGCAGGTCCCTACCTGCAGCTTGCCCAGTGGACCCAGGTGTCTATGGCCTAATAATTAGCACACAGACAGACTGAAAAGTCAAAAAGCTCTTGTGATATCTAAGCGGAACATGTAAAGTTGCCAATGGCCTGACAGCGGGATGGCTTACTCAGCCTAAAAAGAATCTGCACTGAGGGCCACAAATCTGCTTTTAGTGACTCCAAGAAATGGGTTATGGGATTCCGATCTGCCTCAATGGGTAAAGCCAGGCACAGTGAGAGCCTCACAGCATCCCCTTCTGAGCAGGCCTGTCCACAGAAAGACTGGCATTGTTTGCTAGGGAGTCAGCTCCCCATCGCTAGGAGTAAGCAAGCACATTCTGGACAAGTAATTAGGAGATCTAAGCCTCGGGTTAAAACAAATGTTCAAAGGCGCATCAAGGCCCAGAGCATCTGTAGCGGGGCTCTGCTTTGTGGGCATGAAGCACAGCTGTGCTAACTGCCACCTGCATGGATGGATGCACACAGCCACCTCGCCTGTCACCTGGGCCACCAATCAGGCTCCCTGTCCTTCTCACTCATTAGAAGATTCCTGACCAGACGTGGCTGTGCTCCATGGAGGGTCCAGCATGCTCCTGCGGCCAAGCTGGAATCTCCTTCCCTGCAAGGCCCTGCCCGCCCCTCTGCCTGTGGCTCCCACGGAGAGAACACAGCCCATCACAGTCAGGCAGGACACCAACAGGAGGAACAGGTCAGCGAGGTGGGCTCCGCTCATCCATGGGGATCTGTCCCATGTAGACTTTCCTGCTGTGGCCTGACAAGAAGTCCGGCTACCACCCTGGCAGCACTTCCTAATTCTATTTCCTACTTCTATTTCTGGAAGGCAGGAAGAGCCCCCACTTGAGCAAACCTCTTAGCTCCTATATTAAGAAATTGCATTTCAAATACAGATTTGAAAAAGCCAAAGGAGAAATAAACAAGACACTGGAAGTAGCCATGAAACAACCTGGGATTTGAAGACCTTCTGGAATGTTCCTTCTCCTCCGTTGGTCCATGCTGGGTATGGTGATGAGCAGTGCTTGAGAGGCGTGGGACTCTGGCTGGGCTTTCAGGACCAAAGTGACAGCCACTCACAGAGAGCTGGGGGTGCCAGCCACTGCCTGGGCGATGTCTGCTCAAGCTCCACCCACCCTCCGTGATCAGAAGTCCCCCTGGAGTGTTCTCCACCTGAGTTATCTGGAAGTTTCCTCACTTCTCTACTTTCCAGGGCAGCCCTCCTTGGCTGGCAGGACTGGTTTTTCCACTCTGGCTGGTATCAGACATACTCAGAAGAATAAACATCTAATGACATGTTTGTCAAAGTAGTGCCCGCCCTGCAGCCCATGCCCAGTATCTCACTGACAGCTGCTCTGTCAGCTGGCAAATCTATGCCCATCAAAGCTTTCCAACCGTTCCTCCTGCACTGCAGGCGAGCTGACCGCTGCTGGTGCTAATGAGGTGAAGACTGTCACAGACCTTCTCGGGACACAATTGTACTGCACAAACACACAGCAGGCTGCGCGGCAGGGCAGACACACGCAGAACCCGGCCCCACACCAGCTGGGCAAAGCCTCCTGAATCCAGGGGCTTTGAAAGGATTAACCACTCTAAACAAACATGAGCTGAGGTCACACAAGTCACAACAGGTAGGGGGTGTGAAAAGACATGCCTAGTACACAAATAAAAAATACCATTACCCCGACACCCAAAAGTAGACACTGTGTTTTCTTTTTTTAATATATATATATTTTTTGAGACTGAGTCTCGCACTGTTCCCCAGGCTTGAGTGCAACAGCATGATCCCAGCTCACTGCAACCTCCGCCTCCCAAGTTCATGCGATTCTCCTGCCTCAGCTTCCCGAGTAGCGGTAGCGATTACAGGCACACACCACCACACTTGGCAAATTTTTTGTATTTTTTTTTTAGTAGAAACGGGGTTTCACTATGTTGGCCAGACTGGTCTCGAAATCCCGACCTCATGATCCTCCCGTCTCAGTCTTCCATAGTGTTGGGATTACGGGTGTGAGCCACTGTGCCCAACTGACACTGTGTCTTCTTAAAATGTGGGTCTTTTTCTAAAGCATACTCAGAAGTGTAATAAGAATGTTATCGTTTTCAAACACATTATCTTCTGATGATTTTTGAAGCGTGAGAAAGCTGTCCCTACGTAATTTTGAGTATCATTACTTTTCCTTCTGGT